>CAJNIZ010042878.1:0-24472 GCA_905231905.1 Symbiodinium pilosum
AGCATATTGACCTGAGAGTTCTATGGTTACAAAGTGGTGTAAAGAAGCACATGTTCAAGATCAAGCCCATCCCCACGAAGTTGAACATAGCGGATTTAAACACGAAGAAGATGAGCGTTCAAAGAAGGAAGTTTTTGTTGTTCCTGATAGGTGCAGTCATGAAGGAAAGAGGAAGAGAAGTTCCAGTGGGAGCAGAAGAGATGGCAGAACATATGTCGTCAGTTTTTCCAAGCCACCAGATCAGGCGGTTCAGACATGTTGGAAGGATTACAAAGAACGGTCGATTGCTGTTCACTACGTGTTTGATCCAGATGGTTACGGGGTCAAGAGGACAGCCAAGAGAGTTCATCAAGGAGACCTACGTGTACGCTGAAGCAGCAAGCTTGTGGATGTACGTGCTTGCGTTGTTGGTCATGATGATTCTTTTCATGTAGTTTAATCAGCATGTATGGTTCAAGGAACAAGACCAGGGCGTGGACGTTGCAGGAACCAGAACAAGAACCAGATGAAGAACGAATGCCATCAATGTGTGGCACTCCTGATGCTGAAGCAGATGAGGAAGTAGAAAGAGAAGATGAGGATGAAAGACAGGATGATGAGGAAGAAGAAAATGAGAATGAAGAAGAAAACCAAGAAGAGGAACCAACACAACCAGACGTGCAGGAAAGAGAGGAGTTGCCAATGGAAGGCAACATCAATGCCAATGTGAACAATGAGCCTGAGGGAGATCCAGAACCTGGACCAGTACCGCAACCAGCAGCTCCAGTACAACCGCCGCCAGCACCAGTGCAACAACCTCAAGGAGTCAGACTAAGGTTGAGATTGGAGTATGCAGTGATTTCAGGAAGACGATATCACAGACCGTGTTTGATCTGCAGCCCTCCTCGACTACCAGATCCTTAAAGGATGAGAAGTAGAAAAGTTCAAAGGAAGAAATGAGAAGGAGAAGTTCAAATGAGGAAATGAGAAGAGGAAAAGTGCGAAAGAAGAAATGAGAAAAGAAGAAAGTTTGAAGAAAGGGAAGATTGAAAGAAAGTTAAAGAAGTGGTGGAGCAGTGAGTTTTTCCGTACAGGTTGAACTCCTACCGCAACACGCTTTCCGTACCTGCGAGGGACAAGTACGCGAAGGGTATTGTACAGTCAGAGCCCTTAGTCAAAGGAAAGCAAATTTCGCAAAAGCTTTGTATAGTTTGGAAGTTAGAACCCGTTGTATAAGTGATGTAATGCTAGCAACGCGTCACATCAAGGCGGGGTGTAAAGATTTTCTAGCAGCTTCTAGCATGTACAAACCCTAGTATTTCATGGAACCCAAACAGGATTTCATGTTGCGTGACCATGTTAATTTGTTGAACCGTGCAGCGCCTCTCAAGAGTTGTAAAAGTGTCCTGAGTTTTTCAGTATGTCAAAAGGCTTCACCGTGTCCTTCATACAAAGCTCAACGAGCTAGGGGGGGCATGGGTGTGCAAGTTTCTATGCCTGCCCACTGAGCGCTCATTCAATGTATCAGTAAATTTCCCCCAGCAGGACCTGCGCACACCTAGAATCGGTGAACAGACTGAAGCTGTTGCAGCTGCTGCTGCAGAGCCTATAACCCTGCCTGAGCCACCAGCCCGCAAAGAGAAGGGCCAAAAAAGGCAGGACGTCGCCCAGCAAACTCAGTCATCAACTGAGGAAGGAGCTGGGGGCCAACTAGGCCAGGATCTGCAAAGTGGATATGCTAACTTGGTCACCCGCGCTGTCCGTAGCCTGACCGAGACAAGCAACAACGTGGCGCTTGATGCGCTGCCCAGCCTTATACTTCCCATTGCTGCACCCATGAAAAGCGGAATGGACTTGTCCATGAGTGAGTCTGGGAGCCTTGAGGGTGGCGGGTGGGTTATAGGTTTATGGGCATCGCACCGTGGAGTCCCTTGTGTGCCGGCAAGTGTGCCTGAGGATTGGAAAAAACTTGACTTGGATTTTATCGTTTGAAACTTCGGTCTTTATTTGCTTTCATTCAGTTGCTTTTGCATGCACTTGCGAAAGTTGATCGTGTCTTCATGCGAGATTTTGGCCTGAGTCAGAAATTTTTAGACTGGTGGGGCTGTAGGGACCTGCGGCTCAATGGTTTCATGAGTGGAGCTGGAAGCTCGAGTGATCCGGCGGCTTACTTGAGTGCAAGATCCACCGAAGGATCCGCGGCCCGCTCTGCCAGTACACTAGACAGCCAGATTTCGATTGGTGACTGGGAGTGCGTTTCTTACAATCCGAAACTTCTGACCTCTGTTTGGCTCTTCTTGGATAATCAGAGCAGATTTCGATTGCGCTGTGTTTCCCTGGAGCTCAAAGAGGATCTTGAGGATTCTGTGTCCCGGGAGTTGACTTGAAAGGCCTTGGAATGGCTGCTGCTTCATCCGATTCTGGACAACATGTTGCTTGGGGCCAGTTGGAGCAGGTGAATGCCATTTTCTTTGGGAAAGTTCGTGGAGTTTTTTATATACAAGCTGTCCGGCAGGTGAATCCGGCGGATGTGTGTCAAAGCCTTGTCAGCGCCGACCCCCTTACGGGGCTAGCCTCTCTTGAGGGTCAATTGAAGGCCACGAGACAGCTGCAGTCCAATACCAGTCGGCAGGCGAAGGAGGAGGCTATGAAGAAGAAATGGGTCTTGAAACTTACAGCTTTCAGTGTGGAGGCAAAGCTCCCAGCGGTCTCTCGGACTCAGGCGCTTCCGGATCCGGCAGCAGCATGGTTAAGAGCATTCAGGAGCAGAAGGGGCGGCACGCTCAAGAACAGGGCCATAGCTTGGGAACAGTTCTTTCGTTGGCTGGAGCAGGCAGATGGGACTTCGTGGCCGTCTGGGCCAGGCGTCATACTGCAGTATTTCCAAGAAAGGTTTGATGGTGGAACACTTTTCAAGACGACCCCATCTGGTTTCATGGCAAGTCTTATGCTGCTAGAGCAGGTCGGGCAGGTATCTGCAGTGCAAAGGTTGTCTACTGACTCGTTAGTAGAATCTGCCATTAAGTCCTGGACAGCGGAACTGAAACAGGATGCAAGGCCCGTACGCCAAGCGCCAATGTTTACAATTGCAGTTTTGATGTCATTAGAAATGACGCTGGCTCGCACCAACACGGACAGCGGTCTGCGCTTCGCTTGCTTCATGGTTCTGTTGAGGGTTTGGGGGGCC
Organism: Symbiodinium pilosum; assembly: GCA_905231905.1. Classification (NCBI taxonomy): domain Eukaryota; class Dinophyceae; order Suessiales; family Symbiodiniaceae; genus Symbiodinium; species Symbiodinium pilosum. The sequence continues at coordinate 3,167 of CAJNIZ010042878.1, forward strand.
CTCCGATGTGATGACTTGCAGAGCATCGATCCGTCAACGATGAGTTTTTCTTCGCAGCTGGGACTCAAGTTCCTGCTGCGCCGCACTAAGACCTCTGGACCAGGCAAGAAGCAAGGCGCATTGCAGGGCTTCATTCTCGCGGTGTCAGCCTGACAGGTTATGACTGGCTCGCTGCAGGTTTTCAGATTCTTCAGTCGGACGCATACAAGTTTCCACGAGATTTCTTGTGTGTTCACCTTGATGATCAGTGGCAGGTGCATCACGTGCATTTCTCGAACCTGAAGGTGTTGCTTCACTTGTCAGGGCTGTTCTTCGGACTCTGCGCGTTCCTCACCTTAAATCTGAGACGTGGGGCCTTTCAAAGACCGTGCGCTTAGTCCCACAGGAGCTCATTATGTCTTGGAGCGGATGCAGCCCGCGTCATGTTCTTCCATCCTTGGCAGCGGCGGTTGGGGTGCCACAGCCTAAGATTGATTTCTTGGGTCGTTGGTCGGTGGCCAAGTGCGCCTCTGCTACTTATGTCCAGACGAGTAGGCAGGTGGTACACCAGATTCAGGCCCAGATCTGCACTGCTGTTCTCGAGGGTAGTCCTGCCCCTGGATTGATCGAAGAGGAACTGCTGCAGCGCATCAATCAGTTCGTGTCAGCGCAGGGAGGCAATGGCGTCCAGGTAGCTGCTTTGCATTCTGTGCTGTGCTGGAACAACACGGCAGGTTCTTGGTCATTGAAGGGCAAATTCCCAGCCATCACAGTGGATCCACAGTCTCATGCTAGGGCCACTGCTGACTCACATCCTCTTCAGGTGGAACCAGACGAGATCGCGGAGGATGCGCCGTTCTTCGTGACGGTCAGCAGGAGTGGGTTCAGGCGCTTACATGTCAGTCAGGCGTGCGCGGTCCGGCAAGAGCGATGTTTGGAGTGGCGGCCGGTTCAAGTCGTTACGGCCGATTGTGCCGACGCTATTTGCAAGCTTTGCAAGCCCAAACTGGATTCATCCAAGGAAGAGTCTAGTCAGAGTGCCTCTGATTCAGATACGGCTGCGGTAGCTGATTGCTGAAAATTTTCTTGAGTTGCAAGACTTGCGGTTGCAGCGCAGAGAAGTTTTGGAAAAAAGCAACACAGATGCTCGGATAATTGAGCTGTTCAGCGCAATTGAGTCAGGCAAGTGTTCTTTGGGCGTGCAGTCTTTTTTGAGAACATTTCGTACTGTGCCAAAGGAATCCCGAGTCAGAGTGGGAGCCGGTAGTTCGCTTGTGAGTCTTGCAAGTGTTTCTTCAAGATCATTTGAGTCTTGAGTCACATAACCGAGAGACGAACTTCCAGAGTCTGAGTGGGAAGTCTGGGCTGATTTAGTGCGAATCAATGCGCCCGAGTCAAAGGGGCCAGCAAGAATATGGTTGAAAACCTTGATTTTCTCTCAGTCGTAGCCTGCTGGCTCCTATTTTGTTCTGAGGTACCAGATAAGTAATCATGGCGGCAACCGACCTTCCCGCCGGGGTCACTGAAGATGCGGCAGTCCAGTACATCTCTTCAAAGGTTGATGCAAACCTGGCACACTTGTTCCAGGAGTCTGGGGTGCCATCGGGCTCCAGTACAACATTGGTCAGCAGTTCAAGACTGTGCGCTCTTTCGCATCTTATGAAGATAGCCGTTCAAAAGTTAGAGGTGCCATGAAGGCTGACTTCTCTCTTGATGGCTCAGCAAACCTGGCTGCGCGTTCGGCGCTGGCAGCAATTGTTAGCACGTAGGAGGCTTGCCAGAGGTTTTCAGAGAAAGAGGCAGAGCTCGAAGACTTCGTTTGAGTCCTCGTTCGGTGCTTTGGAAGACAGCCTTGAACCAAGCGATGAATATCTCGCAGCAAAGATTGAAGAGATCGAGTCGAGGGAGCCTTGTGCCTCGCCCCTTTCAGAAGTGACTTCAAAACGGAATGCCAAGACTATGGGCATTCAAACCACAGTGGACCACAGCGGAGCAGTTCGTATAGTCCGATCCAAGCAAAAGGGATCGCTCCCTCAGGGCACAGAAGAACTTCGCACCGTGTTGAGAATCGAAGGCAACACCTGGTGCTTCCTGGCGGCAAAATTCAGGAACAGGGAGTTCCTGCGCAACATGCGCCCATCTTGCTGGGAGGACTTCACAAACTTTCTTCTTGGTGACCGTTGCTACCTCATGAAAATCCATGGGGGCAAAGGTGCGGAGGCAACGCCATTGCGCCCGCCGTGGCACGTCCTGATCAGTTTCGAGTTCGAGCTCCGCAAAGAGGCCATCACGCGTGCACTCAAAGACAACAAGCCAATTGCAGAGACATTGCAAGAGGTATGCAAGGATCCTGAGTTGAAGGAACGTTTCTTCACTTCGCCCATCGCTTTGCAGCCTCAAGCACTTGAGCCAGGTTTCTTGAAGCGTGCGTCCGGGAATGGACTGGGCAAAGGCTACGGGTGGCCATCAGATGTCCCATTCAACAAGTGGGGCCGCAAGGGCAAAGACGGCAAAGGGGATGGCAAAGGCTTCAAAGGGTACTACGACTTCAAGGGCAATGGAAAAAAAGGGTAAAGGGAAGACCAAGCAGGCAGAGCGTCAGCGCAGTGCCAACAGCCTCATTGACCGAACCCTGACGGCAGAGAGGTCTGCTTTGCTTTCAATGCGCAAGGCTGTGATGGCAGCTGCGGCCGGGTTCGCATCTGCCGCGTTCGTGGGTGTGGCGAGGCCCATGCCATGTGGGAGCACTTCCAACGACTTTCGATCAGGGATCCCTCCACCAAGAAGGATGCTAACTGACAGGGCCAGCGCACGTTACGAGTCTTGTATCTTTTCTCGGGAGTTGCCAGGGAAGGAGATATTCGACATTGCCTTCAAAGTCTTTGTACAGCAAACAACTGGTTGTTAGAAATGGAAGAGTGTGATATTCTGCGTGGGGCAGAGTGTGATCTCAGCAGCGCCTCACTCTGGGGCAAGATTTTCCATCAAGTCGAGTCAGGCAGTTTTGATGTGGTCATCCTGACACCTCCATGTGGCACCTTCAGCAGAGCTAGGTTCAATTTTTCCACGTCCGGCCCTCGGCCCCTTCGGACAAGCGCTTTTCCACGAGGCTTCCCGTGGCTTCGCAATCGCGATGCCGAAAAGGTGCAGCTCTCAAACATGTTTGTTGATCGCTCGATTGATCTCGCGTTAGCACAAGTTCACACCGGCGGTTTCTTCAAGCACCCAGAGCAGTTGGGCGCAGTGAAGACGCCTTCCTGCTGACTCGGTGCAGTCAGGGCATGCTAGGGCTATCAGAAGCATTCTTGAGAGGTTTGTTCATGAACAGCTGGGGGACGTGAAGAAGTTTGCATTCATGCTGGCAACCGGGAAGGTTTCCTGTTCTCCTTTCTCTGACGAGGCCCTGTCCAGTCTTAGGCGGAGCATTGCAGCGACTCTTGGTGACCCGGCCGGGGCATTGGAGGTTCCAGAGAGGCAACCTTTCTACTTGTACATGCTTGCGCAGTCCCTTCAGATCCTGGGCGACCCAGTTCTCACACAGGGCGAAGAGTGTTATGCAAACGGCGTGCCACTTGGGCACGACAGACCACTGCCGCGCACACCCCAGGTCTTCAGAAAAAGGTTGAAGACGAGGAAGCTTGACGAAACCCCTTTTGATCCCATCATGTCCAACTATGTTTCGGCCGAGTTGTCGTCTGAACAGCTCGAGGCACAGTTCCGTAAGGATGCCGAGCAGGGGATGATGATAGCAACTACGGAGGGAGCAGTGAGACAAGAGTTTGGGCTGGATCAGCTCCTCATCGCAGCGATGGGGGCGATCAAAAAACCGAACGGCAATGTTAGACCGCTTCACGATGCCACGCACGGCGTCAACTTGAACAACCAAATACAGATTGCGGATCGTCTAGAGGTCAGCTGATTCGAAAGAGGTGGCCTTTTGCATTTGTGCCGATATTGCACAGGCCCACAGGAGGGTCAAGATTAGGAGAGTGGACTGGCCGAGGCTGGGATGCAAAGCAACTTCTGCTGCCAATGTGGTTTGGTTAAATTGCGTGGGAACGTTGCGATCCTTTGGACAAGATTATTCGGATGTGTTGGAAGATGGGTCCTTCGGGTCCTGGGCCCGCGATGGAATCTTCAAATCATCTTCGTAGATGATCTTCACATTGTTGTGGCTGGCACAGACAAATTTGTCGTCCTGTGGATGATTGTTGCAGCCTACCTGGCCATCGGCACGCCTTTCTCTTTCCATAAGTTTAAAGGTGGTTTGGTTGCTGAGTTCATCGGGTACTATTTGTCCTACGAGATTTTTTCGGCTGGCCTTTCGCCCAAACGGGTCAAGTGGGTTCTTGAGTGGATCGAGAGTGCTGAGAAGAATAATTGGTATGTCACAGGCCGGGGGTTTAGCGAGTTCTTGGGGAGGCTGAACTTCGTGGCAAGGTTGCTCAGCTGGATTCGTCCCTTCCTGGCGCCACTGTTTGCATTCACTGCTGCGCACCAAGGCTCGTTTCAAAGCTTTTGGCTGCGAGCTCGAAGGCAGGCAAAGTAGGCTCCAGGGCTTCGATTCGAGCCTGAACGCCTTGAGCCAGGAGACTTGAGGATGGCTTAACGTTTAGGGGGAAAAGGGGCAAGCACCGAAAAGAGGTTTCACAGAAAGCTTCACACAAGTTTCAAACCCTTGCACAACTGACTTTGACTTGACTGCACTGACATGTCAACTGAAACGCACTCCGGACTTTTCTCAGGATGTGTGGATGACTGGCTTCAGAGTCTGTGCTCAAACCTGGTCCGGAACCTCATGCACCTACGGCTTTGCGGCACCTGCAACCTAAGCCTGGGCACCTTGCATGTAGAGAAGCGGACAGGCGAGTGTTGTCCGTTCCCCCCCCCGAAGGGAGCAACACGCACCTGGCAAGCTCACCAAGCAGTTTTCGTTTCTTCCTTCTCTCGCCTACTCATGGCAGCCTCCTTGGCTTCCAGAGTGACAAGTGTGGCCCTGGTCTGGTCGAACTCAGCCTTCGCGCGATCTAGCTCAGACAGGAGCCCCAAAGGGAGAGCCCCAAAGGGAGCATCGAGAACGTCACCGCAATCTGGCGCTTAGGGTCAAAGGCACTGAAGTTGCCATTAGTGAGATCATCGGCCCAAGTGTTTTCATCACGCGGACGCCAATTTAACAGCAACCTCTTGTTCACCTTGCGCAATGCCTTGCTCGCTGCCATCTGTACCCCAAACAATGGCCACTTGGTCGACATCCCTTTGCGCTGGAATTGAGGGGTCGAACGGCTGTCGGTCTCCCCACACACAAAGACCTGCACACAGTCCTGCGCGCCCGGGATCGGCTGTGCCAAATGCCCGAAGGCCACCAATGCAGCAAGAGAGGCCAAAGTTCGGCTGAAGTCGAGGCCCATCCAGACTCTCCACTCTTAAACAGGCAAGGCAGGTCGTTAGGGAAAACCTCTACAAAAAAAACCAGGGGGCAACCATCGGGTCTAAGCCGGACTTGGTAGACCAGCCACCTAGAACAACCCTACCGGTCTCACACTTGGCGTCCGTCCGAAAGGACTCACGAGGAGCAAGCCACATTTGCTTCACTGACTGCATTCCGGTACTCAGGCCACCCCTACCAGTCAGGAACTGCCCGAAAACGGGCGGCTGGTATTTTACGTGAACAAGGACACTTGGGACAAAGACCCCCAGCCTTGCCGCCAGTCCCCAAAGAACAGTCCTCACTCCACTTGGGCTGTCAAGGTGCGCCGTCGCCTATCCTGAGGATGTTTACGCCTTGACTATCCACTCGCCGCGTATTCCATCTCTTGCTTAAGCTGCCCCAGCAGCCCAAGTTTGACCTGCAGCTGCTGCTACCACCCTCTGTCCTGACGAGGAAGGACGGGGCTGCTACGGGGTAATTTGGTGATTCGAGCATGATCTGCCGGAGCCACCGTTGGGTATACCCGCTGACGATACTTCGCAAGCGAGGGCACTGAGCAGCTTTCTGCTGCCGGTTGTCATTGCGCTGGACAGCACTATCTTCTATCACATGTGGCAGCTGAACCATTTTGCAACATTTGTAATGGTTGTGAGGGGGGCCTTCCTGGCCCTGTCCGCATCTTCCCCATGCCCTGCATCTCTCCTGAAGTCTGGAACAGAAGCGGAGTGCAGTGGAAAAGTGTGACAACTACAGTAGTCACGGACGATCAGCTCCTTCGTCTTGAGTGAGATTATGGATGGATCGCTGTGGTCACTTATGATCCAGGAGAGCTTACGCTGCGCCTCATTGTAGAGTCCCCAGTCCCAATTGAAATGCCAGACCAATTGCCTGTAAAGGCAGATACTTGGATAGGCTACGGCCGCTCGATTACGACGAGCCATCCCACTGGTCAGAGTGAACAAGTGGAGGGTGAAGTGCATGGCTCGGAGGCCACTGGCCCCCAGCCTAGTGCCCTCCACCCAAACATGGAGCAACGCGGCAATAGCCTGCGAGGCCTTATTTGAGGTTCCCGAGGCGCCCGATCACTCACAGCCGAGTGGTCTTGATCGGGGCCACACGCCCGCTGAGGCGGCCTGCGTCCCGAACCTCCATCCACACAAGCTGCCTCAAGCCAGGCCGGAAGAGGATCGGTGCAGGGCCGGCCGGAAAAAACGCAGGCAGCTGTCGAATTCCCTGATGCGTCGATTCCTCCGGTAGTTAGGCCTAAAAGACGTGGGCAATCGGCGGCTTTCAGCCATTGCGGTCAAAAGACTGCCATGGGATGTGCCAACAGACAAAATCTTAGCAGAACAGCGTAGCTAGGGCCACCATGCGGTGACTACGTCCAAATCGAAGCCGATGGGGAGCAGCTGTTTCTCACTTTCGGCGCCATGGGAATCGCCCTGGAGAACATTGCTGCTGCTACCAGCTCGTCCGAGCCGGCCGCTTGGTGCAGATCGGCGGCATGCAGAGGATTCAGAGCAGACTCAACGCTGTGAATCACCTCCAACGATCCCATCACTCAGCACTGTCACGGTCTGCACCGGCGGTTGCACAATTCTAGGTCAGAAGATTGTGCTGCAGAACCAATATAAACTGTGCGCGTCGCAGACGAGGTTCAGACTGAAGCCGTCGAGCTCACGGAGAGACGCATTAAGTGCAGGTTCTGCAGCGTATTCGTTTCGCCAGATCTGCGTTGATCAGGCAGCTACCTCCGCTGGTGGTCAGTGCAGCCAGCTGGACGCTACCGGCCGTGCTCGCAGATAGAGCTATCGCTGCACTCACGGCACGCACTCTGAGCGTTCTTGGCCACACTGTGCACGCCCGACCGTGCTCGCATGTCTTTTTTGCGGCGCTGTTTGCGCGCCTGCACCATTTTTGCTGAACGGCTATCGGGGACGGGAGTCAGAGTTCTTTAGGCACCGGCATTTTTGGTTAATCGAGCACGCTCACGCCGGCGCCCGAGAGTGTCACGATTTGAAAGCTCACCAGGTGGATGTACATGCGCTGGACGCGGTCCGCCAGCATGTTCTTGAAACTGAACCGCGCGAGGTCGCCCGACCGCGTGCTGATTCCGCTCAGCGGGTGCTTGGGGACGCGCTCCGTGGGGCGGGGATGAATACCAATTCAGCAAGGATTGACGAGTGTGAGTGATGCCAAATTGGATTATTATCAAGTGTAAGTGTTCTTCACGCAGGCATGCGCTGGAGCCGCTGGTTCTGACCGAGGGTGCGCCCTTCAAAAGTTGCTTGCAGAAGCTGGTCCATATCGATATTTGTTTTGATAGTGACAGTGGCCCAGGGCAGCTGGGCGTCTGGCTTGTGCAGCATCTCCCGCGTTTGGACATCGTGCTTGTCGGCCAAAGACCTGAATGCACCGACTGCTGTGATCCCAAGTCTGTCTTCTGAAGGCCCGACACCATCACGCACAACGCTGCGATTAGAACCTGCGTGAAGGCGAGTGCTTTGGAGCAGGCTCGCGCGGACTTCTAATGTGCATGGGACATGTTGCTTTTGTGGCTCTGCTGAGCCAAGCTGGTTGCAGGCACGCCAGATATTTGCAGCCTCGTGGATGCCGCGCTTGTGCTGACACCGTCCGGTCATTTGTTTGCGATTGTTTGGCTGCTGCGCATTTGCCGATAGCAGGAGTAAGCTTCAACACGGCCATCAGTGCCTGCTCCTGTTCGCGTTGGGACCTGGTTGTGTACACTCAGTGGTCATTTGACATTCTGGCTGAAGTCTTCTGCTGGCCGTTCTGTGTCTTTCAAATCTCGCGAGTTTTCCGTCACAGCAAATGTGCAAACATTGTGTTTTCCACATGCCAATCGCTGTCGGTTGTCTTTGTGAACTATTCCTCGCGAGTCTATTGAGCCTTGCAGGCGCTCACCATTTTCTGCATGCTGAGAGACGATCGGCTGCTTTGCTGATCAGCACGGGTAAGGCAAGATGCTCGTTCATCTGGCTGATTTGCATGATGCAGGCTAAAGGCGGACTTGGTTTCGTACAGCTCCCTCATCAGTTGCCTGATGGAACTTTGAACATCTGGAGGCCCCAACATGTTGTGATGGGATGTGATGCGTCATCAGTTTGCAAGAAATCAGGTGCATTTGGTAAAAGACTTCAGTGGCAACGTGCTCTGGTGCTCGTTGCTGTCCCTTGCCCAAAGTTCCCAGTAATGTTTGGAGCCCAGCGTGATCTCTGCGGTCCTTACTTGTATTCAGATTTGGAAAGAAAACATCACAGACTGCAAAATTCAAATTTGCAGATCCATGTCTAAGGAACTTGGATGACAGCAGCGGGCGCTGCAAAATCTAAGGCTTCAAAGATTTTGCTCCACGAGATTCGGCCAGACCTGATCCTGTGCAACACGCTGATCCGTGTAAGGAACTCAAATTCGCAGTTGCTTGCTTCGCATGGCTCAGTGATTGAGCTGAGGCCTACGAGAAAGGACTTCAGTGGCGAAGAGAACCGACCTGAACACAAGTTTTCTGTGACCTGAAAATCTGTTGGGCCGGGGGTCGCAGATGACCGCGTCTTGGGTCAGACGGAAAATCTTGAAAGGCTTGGGCCAAAACGGAAAATGGTCTCGTGGTCGCGGTGACCGTAGCTTTTTCGCAGCTGAAAACTGTAGCAAGCTATGGCAAAATCGTGAATAATTGAATTTTGTTTTCAGATATTTGTGGCAGGGGCCGAGGAGCAGGCTTGGTCAAAAATGACCGGGTAACCGGGGAGATGAAGGGAAGGAAGAGACGAGAGTATAAGCGAAAAAGGGCGAACAAGAAGGAAGAAGGAGAGAGAGGAGGATGAGGCCAGGGTGGTAAAGGAAAACGAGTAAGAGAAAGGAGAGCAGGAACGAGGAGGCAACAGCAGGTGCGAAGAAGAGGAAGAGCAAGCAGCAGTGAGATGGCGGGTCCTTTCCGGTGGAGAATTATGTTATTCTTTGGCGGACTGTTTTATTCCTCGAAAAAACGAGCGGGAGACAGGAGGAACAGGTGAGGAAGCGAAGACAAAGCAGCAGCTGCATGGAGTCGCTCGGCAGAGGTCCAGGGCGCAACGGGCCTGTCTCGAGCGCTGCCTCAACAGGTCGGCGGATTACTGCGGACATGTGCTGCTGGGGTGCAAATCCTGTCAGGGAAATTGCTTGAGCTTTTCAATCGCAGAAGTCGTACGTAAACGTGTGTTTCGTGACGATAACTCGAATTCTCGTGAAATTATCACTTCAAGAGGAGGAACTTTTCATCCAACCCATTTGAAATGCGTTGCACTGTTTAGTTCAGTTACGCGAGCGCATTTCTGAACACCATAGCTTCACAATGAGACCCAACTTGTTCAAGAACTTGTTCGCAGCTTTCCCCGAATGACGGACATTTCAATGCCAGCATGCTTGTGAGTGTTTGCAGCTATCTGGTTCATTGTGGGTTGACGACTCGGAGCCTTTTGTGCAGCAGGCAACAGCATCGGTGGATGTTAGGTGCATGTTTTCAGCAGTATGAATCTGAAGAGCATGCATAGCAACATGCACTGTACCAATGCTATAGCTACTATCTAAACTCCTTAAAGGAGGGTCATTTTCGGGATTATAGGGGGGAATAAGGGGGATACTAGGAGATTAGACTATAGCTTATGAGATGGCATGGCTGATGGCAAGAGTGTGCTCATGTCGGCGGGCTCTCTTTACAATTATGGTTTTTGTCCTAGCGTTGTCAAGTTGGATGCAGATGCAGTGGCGAGTTGAGTCAAGCCAAGATGGCTGGCGAGTTCTTCCCTCAGATTTCAGTGGCTGCACGAAGATCTTTCTGGATGTCGGTGCGAACCGGGCAACTCACATCAGAAAGCTTTTTGAGCCGGAGAAGTATAATGAGTCGAGATATCTTCCGATATTTGACGAAGCTTTTGGGTCAGCCTCGTTTCGGTCGATGCCGTCACGGGCGACAGGACTGTGCGCATTTGGGTTTGAGCCGAATCCAAGGCCAGCCAGTTTTTTTTCATGTTTGAAGTTCGGTTCAGCCAATGCCCCAAGGTTGTGCTTCTACGCAGCCAGTCGGTCTGTGGATTTTCCTTCGTGCTAAGTTCCTACGCTTGTCTCTGCAAAACAGACAAGTGCTGTGTGCACCCGGGACCTCTGCATCGTTCACATTGCAGTTGTAGCGCGCGCCCTGATGTACGTTGACTCCGAATAAATGTCACACAGATGTAAACTTCAGACTGCAGAAGCAATAGCTGTCTATCTTATCCGAAAATTCTATCTTTCACCAGCATCGGTCAGATCCCGGCGGGTGCAGGTTGCCTTACGTACTTTTCTTCATTGTGCACCATGATCATGACTGACCGCAACTTCCCAGCTTGTCATCCTGTCGGACCTTCCACTTGCGGTGATAAGGTTGGCAATATCTGTATGTCTCATGCTGCTTGTGTTGAGAGATGGGCTTCGAGCATGCGTGTGGCAGGTGGGGGCAGCGCCTTCATGAGATCGAGCATGCCTACAATGCGAAGGGATGGCGCGTGAAGCTTGGTGAGACTTGGCAAGTGTTTGTGTTGGAGTTGCTGGAGTTGCTGGGGTTTGTGTAATGTGGGGAGGAAGTGAGCGCTGCCCAAGGAAGTTGTACAATGTTGCCGTGGGAGTTCAGCCTGGCAGCATAGCGACCCGTCCGGATCTTCAAGCGAGTTAAGAGTCTTTCAGCACGTTTGCCTTTCGAGCTTCGGCATTCTCTACATAATATGAATATGTAGACAAGCATGCCCAGACATCCAACATGACGGCATTAGTTGCCGCAGGTCTTCTACAAGAACGACCCAAAGGGCCTCAACAGCGATTGGGGTTTCAGTGCTTTTGCACTGGCAAACTTCGTGCCCGGAGCGAACAAAACGCTGACAGTCCCTGTTGTTGACTTTCCTCTATTTCTGCAAGACCTGGACAGGCATGCGCCTCCTGGCCAAAGGCTTATGAAGCTGGACATCGAAGGGAGTGAGTACCAGCTTCTGCCAGCAATGATTGGCAAACAGCTGCTGTGCGCAAGAGTCCTGAACACTGTCACCATGGAGTGGCATAACAGGAAGAACAAACGCGGAGAGCAGAGGATGAACGTTACGGCTGATGTTCGTGGCATGTTTGAAGAGGTGGAATATACAGTGATGAAAGGCCGATCCTGCAAAGACGGGCCGGCGACTAACATCAAACTGTTCGATGTCGAAGACTACCTCTCAGATGGTCAGCCTTTGCCATAAGTACTGTCGCTTTGCTGGAGTTTTCCTCTGTTCAGTGATGGGTGGCGCGTGGGCATCCTTGCAAGCATGTTCCCATGGACAAGCTGGCGTTGTGTGCGATCTTTTTCGCAGTGGCACTCAGTGTTTTCGTCCAGGTGTGCACTCTTGAAGCACGTCGACGTGATTGCTGCCTTTCATGTAGCCTCTCCTGTCATGCAGACTTGGCTCCCCTGCAGGATCGTGAGATTGGCAGCTTCTGTTAAAACAATGAGCGCAGCTATGTCTAGAAGAATTCTGTTTAGCACTGCCGATCTTCAACTAAATATACTTCACAAAGGGGTTTGCATAATCTATCTCCTCCCCCTATGTTACACAGGGCTCCAATGCAGCCGCCATGCTTGCACTGCCCCGCCTCATCTCAGAGTGTTGTGAGTGGCTCGTAGACGCCCCTATCGCCCCCCCCCCCCAAACCTAAACCCTAAACCCTAAACCCTAAGCCCTAAACCCTAAACTTTAACAAGGGCCAGTCTCCTTAGGAATTATTTTAAGGCCTGGGGTTTAGGATTAGGGTTTAGGGTTTAGGGTTTACAGTACAACCCTAGGGAGCTATTGAACACAACGTTTTCAAATTAGGTCTGGAGGGTTTACAGTGCAGATGCTTTTCTTCACTCAAACTGATGAAGACTACTTGGAGGGTGGTTAATAAGGGCGAGAACCGGTCGTACCATAGAGCTCTTAAGGGGTTATGAGTATACTTACTAAGTCACCCTGACCCTCCAAGTAGTGTCCTTTTTACAGGTGGCTACTGTTGATGGATGAAATCTTGCACCGCCTTAAGTCCCTAAAGTCCTAGGAATTACAATAATTCAGGGCCCCTAGGTGGTGCAAGATTTCATCCATCAACAGTATTAATCTGGAGAGGTCTTGGCGGGGAGTGAAGGGGTGTTGGATTCACGCAGTTTGGGAATGAGGTTCAGGCTTTGTGAGGCCACGGCCCCCCTTTTGGAATGGCTTCACATACTCCTCCCCTCCCTCCTTAAGCACGAGTAGGCCCTAGACCCTAAATCCTATTCTGAACAAAGTTCTCAAGATCTCTCCCAGCGTTTTTGTCAACCCATCCCCTGGTTCTAATTTGGATTTGGGGATTAGGGTTTAGCGCCTACTGCCAAGAAAGGGGGTCCTGTTCTTGGGGGGAGCTCCTTATCATAAGAAGGACGGCTACATTTTGGGGGTATGTAAGGCAGGGACATTCATTATGGTTTCCGGCTTAAAGTTTGGGCTCCATTTGAATCACATTTCTAAGACCCATCAGTCCTCAATTATACCTGCAGGCATTTGCCATTGCTCGGTTTCCAGGTGTAGAGTTTAGAGTTTGACTAGACTTACTCGGGGCATGCGTCGAACCACAGGCAACATCCCAAGACTAGAACTTGGCAAGATGAACTCTTTCTAAACCCTCCTCGACCCCAACGCCCAAACGCCTTTGTGATATGGAATGCAGTCACAGCTTTCCCTTTGTCGCGTGGTGACGTGTGGGATTTTCTCTAAGCAATGCCTGTATGAGCATTTAGGACTGTCTTCGTATTTTTTGGAATCTCTACATTCCCCAGACCCTCTACACCTTAAACCCTAAACCTGAAACCCTATACACCCTAAACCCTAAACCTTAAACCCCAAACCCAAACTGTAAACCTTGAACCCTGAACCCCACGTCCTAAACCTTAAACCCCAAACACGAAGGCCCAAACCCTGAAACCTCAACCCTAAACCTTAAACCCTCAACCCTACACCCGAACTTGCAGAAGGGATAGCTTCAGTCAGTCCGATGCCCTCATTGTTTACGGGGTTGCTGATAAGAAGCTTGAACTAAGTTACCTTATTACTTATTATGGGGTATTATGGATTTATAATGGATAAAGGGGTCTCGGTATCATAGTACATTATATAGCTTAATCTACGTTCCTTATCAGCAGCCCAGTTCATGTTGATGTTTGAGCAACACGTCAACAACAGCAACAAGTTCTCCGAGAAGCAGTGAAGTAGCAACAGACATGAGGGGTCCAGGGCTAGGTTTTAGGGTTAGCAGTGTATAAAGGGACATTAATGGGAACCCCAAACAGGGAACGCCAAGAATATAGTAGGAATTTAAGAGAATATACGGACCCTGGTAGCCTAAGCCCTAAGCCCTAAACCCTAAACCCTAAACCCTAAACCCTATATTCTTGGGGTTCCCTGTTTGGGGTTCCCATTAATGTCCCTTCAGTGTAGCAGATGAGAGCTGCTTGGGAGCAGCAGGGCCCTGCATCTCGCCTTAGGGTTTAGGGTTTAGGGTTGTAAGTATGTAGTGTTTCCTGTATTCTACAAGGTTCCTGAAAATACTTAGTACTTTCTGTTACCAACAATTCTAATATTTGGCTGAAATTATAATTTCTACTGGGGTTCAAAATCCCTTAGAGTATTCTGCTCCTTAGTCATAATGGAGCTTCTCGAAGTAATGGTTTCCCTCTATTGGGGGATTCAGGGTTTAGGATCTAGGGTGCAGGGGGCGTACGTCTGGTAGAATTGCGAGCTCACATCTTCTGGCTTCTGAAACTCAACAAATCCACGCAACATATGATTTTGCCATTACGTTCCAGTATTTCATACAGTATGTTGCTGAAACATTTGGGCCCACCCATCCCGCCCTTGTGGATAAATTAACAGCCGATTTATGTTTCACAAGGATTGGAATGCTCGGTCTCCTCATGTGGATAATGTATCCGTACTGAGATTGTGTGGAGGTGCGACCCGAAACATTTCCGTTTGCGCGATCAGCCTCCACTCGTATGTTCTTCCTTGTAGATCCGAGTGTATGCCCATCGTTCTAGGGCTCGAGGTTTTGGGGGTACAAGCCAGGTTTTTTTGAACCCCCCCCCCTTTCACCATCCAGGTGCCCCCAATGCTGGATGGCGACATGCCATGTATGAATCCATCCATACACCTATCCATTTGTGAAACATGAGCTCCCGATGTTAAGCTGGTTGAGCGACTAACCATTCCAACCCAATCCGCCAAGACGTTCTGCTTGTGGCCATTTGATGCTCAAGGTGTTCCGCGTTTTTCTTGGGGGTTGTGATTCTGTACCTGCAGCGCAAACTTGCAAGCTGAAGTTGCGCCTTTAGTGCAACGAGGCCGTGCTATGAGCAAGCCCCTGGGCCCAAAACTTGATATTGTTGATCTTTCATGGGCCCGGAGGAGGGCTGATTGAATTGTACACTGCTGTTTGCATCTGAGTGTCATGTTTATGCCCCCTGGTTGATTTATAGTACTGTGCTTTCGAAGACTATTGGGTGCAGGACCATTAAGATTCAGTGTTCCTGATCTACCAGGATAGGGCTTATCAACGGACTTTCTGCAGCGGGTTGTCGTAGCACATGGGGTTTGTTTCCATGAGACATTGACGTGAGATCAGGAGTATTCAGTGGGTTTGTGCAGTGATGATAGGGAGTGTGGGACTGACCCACGTTTCGAGTTCTCGTCGAGCTTTTCAACAGGTTGAACTCCGTAGAGCTGTGCGCCCATTCCGCATATCCTGGGATGTTTGAAGCCTCAATCCAGAAGCCTCACACCGGGCCTGATCCCAGGAGTTGCGAAAGATGCGAGATCCTCCTTCCAGCAGCAGTTGGCCTCATGTGTCTTATCGATCCAGGAATACTTTGGCATTTGAATTGCGGAACAGTTTGTACTGGACCGAACGTGTGCTTTTTGTTCACAGACATGGTCACTAAGTTCCGGCGCCGTGGCATTCACATTGATGTCGCAAGGCTTGGCCCTGCGCGTGTTTTATCTGGTCCATTAGGTATGACCACCTAAGGGTTTATGGTGCCAATACGGAAAGGTTTATTGTAGAAATACCGCTGGTTAAAGGTACAACAACTTTGATGCACTTTCCTATTGGATTCAAAGAAGGGCGCTCGCCGCTTACCTATGAGGGGATGTTGGGAAATGTCAGGGATGGCATATTAGCTTTTGTGTGGAGGTCTAGCACCCAACAATGAGGAAAAGTGCCCGCTGACATGAACATATTTCTGTTGTCATGATGGGGGTCTATGAGGTTTACGAGCCACAAAGAAGCTTGGGTGTTTTTGGCTTTTGGGCTTGAGCGCATGGATCCATACGAGACTCAGTCCAGTTCAATGGTGAAGGGCTTAGGTTTCGGGGTTTTGAGGGAACGGCCTTGAGCAAGGCGAGGAGTCCAGATGTTTCATTTTAGCCTTAAATTAAGTTACTAATTACTATGTTGGGGAAACCCTATTATTTACTATATATACCCATTATGGTAACTTAATTTAAATGTTTTTCCGAAAGATGTTCTGGCTGGAAAAAAACGAGATCATTCCAAGCACCTTTCCTGCACATTTTCAAGCCTTAAGATCCCATCCAAGCCATTACGGGTTCATGTTGTCTGTCAACACATGTCTAGAGGTCAGGCCCAATTTTCTTGTTTGGATTCCCAAGCCCGTGTGGTTTCTATGTAATGCGATGCATCGGGCAAGGTGAGCGAGCTAGCGCTGTAGGTTTGTTGCATAGCACACGCGCCTGTACTGGAAAGACATTTTGAAACATGCTGGGTCTCCCACGTGAGCTATAGTACATTCATTTTCGGCAAGACGTCCCTCTGTACGCCGAAGAAGGCTTTCTGGAGCTCAATGGCCCTTTGTTTCAGGAGCCCAATAATCACCACTCTTCTGTGGCCTGCTTTCCAGGAAATGTCTGGAGCCTGAACTCCTGACCAGGTTTGTTTTTGCTAGCCAGGTTGCGTGGATACCATGAAGTGTTAGAACACGTGACATGTCCCTGAACCCTCAGCCCTTGGCCCTAGACTCGATACCTGAAACCCTACACCAGAGGTGCGAGCATGGCGAGGTTCCCTTCTTCGGCAACTGGCAGCAACCTGAGAGTACAACAGGGCAACAATGCAGAGGCAGGAGACTCTCAATTGGGATTCTAAGCTGGTAGGATGTATGGTCGGAGTGGTGGGGTTTTGGTTCGCTGTGACGTGGTGCCGAAACAGAGGTTATCAGACCACAAAATGGCTTTGAGTTCGTTGCGCTGTGCGACATGCTGTTGCGGTGGCGACCGTTGTTGGCCATCTCATACATGCGCCCACGCCGCGTTGTCTAAGGTAGCCAAACCACCCCACCAATTCCATCTAGGGTTTAGGACCTAAACGCAGGTAGGTCCATCTTTTGTTAACAACACCATTACATCTCCACAAATGGCATGTTGGGGCTGTTGTTGTGGGTTCGCGTGGAGGGGCCAAACAGGCTGTGATATTTCCGTGTGAGAGGGCCTTGGGAGGCTCAAGAAAGTTTAGGGAGGCTTTGGACCTCCTTAAGTAGATCAATATGAGGTAATATTAGGGTTATAATGGGGTTATGCGGGAATAATGCAAAAGAAAACGGAAAGTATTACAATGGGTTATATCATAGCGAGATGCTGTCACCACATTCATCACATCATGACTGACGAGACATTGCCCCTTTTTCCGTTTAGGGTTTAGGGTGGAAAACTCACCCCTGTCATTTTGCGCTGACAGATTCTCAGCATTAAGCATGGACATGTTGAACAAGCCCAGGCTCGTCACTGTTTCCATGTCACGTTTTGTTTTCCGATCGTCACCAATCACAGACAGACTGCGCTATCTGTTGCCCCGATGCATGGTTGAAATCCGTATAAATTCCCATCAGGCAGGCAACAGCTTGGGTACGGCCCCTGGTAGGGGTCCAATTGAGTTTATCAGAGGGTTTGTGTCGCCAAAATCCGTTCTAAGAAATTCCGATTCCGATTTCTTCCGTTCCGGGTGGAATACATTCAGCCACCGAATGCGCAAACTGCATTTTCCTGCGCGAGTTTCGAAATCCGCACTTTAAGTTTTTGACTTCGCGTGTGCAGTTTTCGAATCCCTCCGTGAGTTTTCGAATCCCAGTCCAAAGGGTCCATGTAACTTTATGGCTTATAGTTCGGCCTTAAGGTAGGTACACGGGAACCCTTGTGGGCCTAAGTAGATACAATATAACTATACTGGGGTTATTTTGGGATAATGGAAAAGAAAATGGACACTTTTATACCTAAACCCCAAATACCTAAACCCCAAACCCTAAACCCTAAGTAGATACAATATAAATACATGGACCCTTTGGGCAGCTTTGAAGGTAGAGGAGCGCTGACATCCGTTTGTGCGGTTTCCGAATATGTGTAGGGTTTTAGGATTTAGAGTCTAGGGTTAGGGTTAAGGGTTTACGCTTAAGGGCTTGGGGTTTTGGGTTAAGGGTGTTCGAATCCACATGTCGCAGTTTCTGACTCCGCACGGGTTTCGGGAGTTCATGGCTGATTAGGTATTCATGTGCAAAGTAAACCTTTAAACAGCCCCAAGGAACCGCAATAAATAGCTGCTTGCTGTGTGTTTAAGCGCGCTAAATATTCTGAAACGAACCACCACAACTGCCCGTGTTAGATATTACAGGCGACTCTGAGATACTATGGAAGCCTAAATAATTACCAAAATTATGGTTCCATATTCCTTCCATAATTACAGTATAGGGTACCTCAAATAGACCTCAAACATATGTTGATAATTATTTAGGCCGCTATATTACTGCCATTGACCTTCTTCACTGCGCAGGAGTTTCTTAGTGTTCAGAGTTTCGGCTAACTCCATGATCTTACCGAACCAAAGTGTGGGAAGTTCGGTGTATTTCGGCGTTGAGGAAAGCTTAGTTCTGGGTGCAAACTTAGGGTTTCTGCCTGCTGCATCTTGTGTGGCTCTTTGAGGAAGTTTCGGGCACATGGCAGATTAGGGAGCACGTCTGGAGAATTTGCTTTGGGTCTAGGGTGCTGCCCTGCCAACGCAAAAATCGTCAAGTTTTCACGATCTGATTGGGACCCTTGGCGGTGGTTGCTATGCCCCACGGAAACTTCTTTCTTTACAAAATTGAGTTGTTACTGTTATTGCGATTGTTGGCAATACGGCTACCAGCACTAGTGACTAGTGCTATTACTGCTGCTGTTCTATTATTACATTCTTTTGTTATTGTTGGTGTGTTGTTTACCCCTGGTCTTTCGTAGATTCTCGTATTGGACTGAGGACGGGCCCACGTAAAGATATTTTAGTTCTTGCAGATAATTAGGTCCCAATGGGCCGTTCATGAAGGCAAGCTTTGCAAGGGTCCCTTTTCTAGCTATCTCATGAGTGATCCTGACCCAACGTCCAATCGGGAACGCTTCCGGTGGTGGGGGCTCTTGCTCGAGTATGTATTGAAAATGGGATTCCCTTGAGTGTGCCTAGAATCGTGCCATTCATTTGCCGAGACCTTGAAAGGAACGTGCGGTTTTTGACTCCCCGCTCAGGTTTTTCACACAACCACGACATCAGATTTGAGAGACCGTTAGATTCTATGTGAGCTACAGTCTAAACTCCTTCAAAGGAGATATATGGGGATGAGATAGGGGAGTATTATTGGGGTTATTCAGGGGCTACAGCTCATGTATTCTTGGATCCCTAAACCCTATACCCTAATCCCTAAACCCCACGTACAATTCTTATTAACTCTGGGGTTTTGGGCCTTAAGCCCTAAACCCTAAACCCTACCCTATTCCCAAAACCCGGCCCGACCTCCCCCCCGACTTCACGGCATTTCACAGGTGCTTGAACGGATTGATGACCTCAAATGGCGACTCGATGCCCTAACAGCTGGGAAGCTCGGTTGCAACAGTATCATTTTCTTTGTGGTGTTTAGGGTTTAGGGTTTAGGGTTTTTAGGGTTCAGGATTTAGTAGTTTCAGGATGGGTTAGGGCGGTTAGGGTTTAGGCCTACGTCCTACACGTGAGATCCCAAGGGGTATGACTTGATGGGGTGGTTGCAGGAGGATTTTTGTTGGCAAGGGTAGGGGAGGCAGGAGTCAATAGGGGCTTCAGAGGTACCATATGAGCTACGGACCGAATTTAGGTTGGGGGAGTCCTATAGGGACTATATAGGGTTTTGGGGGGGACCTTTTAAGGGATGTATTGCAAACTTAGTCCAGGGCTCATATGGTTGCCGAACTGGTATATAGCGCTTTTTGCGGCTGGTGCGAACAATTTTTGCTCGGAAACACCGGCAGCTGCACTCCCCGAAAAGGGCATGGAACCCAATGGAGGCCCCTGCCAGAATTCTGTCTTGGGTTCCATGTTGGCTTTGGGGAGGCACAGCTTTGTCCATTTCAAAGCTTTTTTTGATTGGTGCATTTAGGAGGCATGAGCCAATGGATGAGGATCGTATCCAATATTGCTGGGGCGTGTAGGGTTGGAAGGCAGTCTGGGACCCTGTGAGAACATGCTGCTGGGCTTGACGTTCTTGACCCAATGTGGTACTGACTCTGCTTCAAATCTAGGTAGGAGAACCCTCAAGTTGTAACCGGGTCATAACATATCTGCCCGTGGCTGCAATTATCAAGAATACTAGTGTTTTGCAGTACGCCTGCCTAGCTTCAATTTCCTGTACATTTGGGGGTGCGTGGTCTATGTGAGATGCGCCTTAAAGCTGGCCGATTGGGGACCGTGTGCTCGTGGTTGAACACTGAGGTCAACCCAAAACTCTGCACACTAAGCCGTGTGTGTATAGGTCTTTTGACGTAAGGAACTGATTTGCCCATGTGGGCTGTAGTCTAAACTCCTTAAGGGGGTTATAAAGGGGGTTATATGGGGAGGATTGCAGGTTCATTGAGGGGGATGCTGGGAGTTTAGAATGTAGCTCGTGTAGCGGCACCCGACATACCATGTCCTTCTATAACCCTCATCTAGCCCTTGTAGATCCCAGGTTTCTAGATAATCCCCATGTTACTGTACCTCCAAGGTCGATAGTCCAGATATGTCTCAACTCTCCAGCATAGACTTACTGGTGCTTAAGGGAGAGTAGGGGCTTGAATATAGGTACCATTATCGGAGTATACATGGGGGTTTTATAGAGATTATTGTAGGGACCCACTCCCCCGCTGGCCCTTGAGACCAGTAAGGCTCTGGCATAGAGGGCTCTGGTTTGGGAAGGCTTCTACGCCCGGGTCGGTTTAGGGTTCAGGGTTGTTGCAGTGCAACAGAGACTGGAACTCTGATAGCTCTTCCTGCTTCCCCTCTCAACTAAAGATGCTTCAAGGTTTTGGGTTTAGGGGTCAACGAATGGACACAGCCAGGTGCCAAATAGACTTTCCTGGTGAGTAACGGGTAACTACCCATTATACCATCCCTTGCACTCTCGCGAGGAAAGCACTTTTTGTTTTTTCATGGTACCTACTACATGGGGTTGCCAAAATTATGGTCCTTTCTTGCGTACCCTAAATATTAGGTGCCGTATTTTTTTAACAAAAAGAAGGTGCACAAAAAAGGGGCCACAACCATCCTACATGGGAGTTGTGTAGACTGCGTAATAGAAGGGCTCCGGTGACCGTTGATTAGTTCAAATCTTCCCTCTTCCCGCTGTTTGGGGTTACATCAGGGTAATATTGGGGTTATTTTCGGGTTACATTAGGGTAATATTGAGGTCATATTAGAAGGTTATGTTAGGGTAATATTGGGGTTACATTCGGGTTATATAGGGGTAATATTGGGGTTATATTAAGGTTATATTAGGGTAATGTTGGGGT
>CAJNIZ010042878.1:41977-60220 GCA_905231905.1 Symbiodinium pilosum
CACCCCCATTGGGTCCCACAACATTAAGAAAACGTAGCCTCTACCCTAAAATCTAAATCTTAAAACCTAAACTCTAAGCCCTGAACCCGTGACTTCAAACCCTAGGTCCTAGCCCTAGCCCTAAACCACCCTAGCCCTAAACCCTAGCGCTTAAACCCCAAACCCTCTAGACCTTGAACCTTACGGGCCTTAAACCCTGGCCCTAATAAACCCTAGGCTCTAAACCCTAAGCCCTTGCCCTCACCCTCGGCCCGAAACCCTTAAACCTTCGGCCCTAAGGCGCTAATTCTAGGCCGGCCCTAAACCCGAGGCTTTAAACCCTGGGCCCTACACCTGAACCTTCGGGTTTAGGGCCTAAACCCTAGGCCCTAAGCCCTATCCCCTAAACCTTAGGCCCTGAACTTTAAATCCTAGGCCACTGACTTTGCCCAGGAGATTCATGACCTTGCTCACGAAAGTAACTTTGCCCACGAAATTCATGACCTTGCCCACGAGATCCATGACCTTCCTCACGAAATTCATGGCCTTACCCACGAGATCCATGACCTTCCTCACGAAATTCATGGCCTTACCCACGAAATTCATGACCTGCCCACGAAATTCATGACCTTGCTCATGAAAATCATGACCTTGCCCACGACATTCATGACCTTGCCCACGAAATTCATGCCCTGAGAGTTTTAGGGTTTAGGGTCTAGGGGTTTAGGGTTTAGGGTTTAGGGGTTTAGGGGCTTAGGGTTTAGGTTTCAGGATTTAGCGTTTAGGGTTTAGGGCTTAAGGTTTGTAATAATAGTTCCTCATGAATATCTGCTACAGGGGCGTTGTTTTTAATATCAACCTTAAGCCGTCCACAACACGGTAATTTTCATGTTTTATAACCCCTCATGAAACCAAACCCTAAACCCTAAACCCTGAATCCTAAACATCTGCTCGCGAATGTCAGCAGAGGCTTGTTTGGCTCAGCTGAGGAATTTCCATTCTGCTTGCTGCATGGAGTATGCCTTCATACACAAAAACTGGAGGCCCGAGATCAAGAAATACACCATGAACAATGCTACGAGGAGTCTGCTGTGATGAAAGTCTGCTGTTCACCTACTGAAAGCCCTTACATAGATAAGAGTAATATAGTAGTTTCCATTTTATTTTCCATTATCCCAATATAACCCTAATATAATCCCAATATAGCCCCAATATAACCCCAATATACTATAGTAGTTTCCATTTTGTTTTCCATTACCCCTTTATATCACGCCAATATATACCATAATATACTATATGTCGTGAGGAGCCTGCAAGGATAAACCGTAGACTTTAAACCTAAGCTTTACACCGTCATGGCAACTGCCCCAGCAGTAATTTTGGAAGCTTGGTCCCCAAGTCCAGGGCACCAGGGAGAGCGTCTTTGGAAAATAGCCTTTCAGTTAATCACAATCAGATTTATTCAGGTTGGCAGTCTCTTTCAGTATGCATTTGCTTGTGTTAGTATGGGTAAGAGGATTCACCTCTGTGGTTTGTGTTTGTATTTTATTGTGCAATGACTGCAAAGGAGAATTTGTTCTGTCTTTCGGTAGTTCAGGCCCATGATGCACTCAAGACCCGAAAACGCTGCCTTGCGTTGATTGTTGGTGCAACAAGTATGGGCTTTGCATGGTGAAGCCGTTTCGGCCGCGCTCGGGTTGCGGGATCCTCCTGTATAGTAAGAGTTTTCGTGCATTGGAAGCATCGTGGGGGCCGCAACCTTGAGAATGGCCAGCTGGTGCATCCGGCACGCTACAGATGCGCATCTCCAAAGTTGTGATGCATAGTATCGTTCGCTTTGTCTTGGATGGTGCTACTAGCCCTTGTATGCATTGTCAGTCGTACTTACATGTCTTTCAAGTCAAGGCCCTTTGCCTACACACACGCAATCTCTCTCCCTCTCTCTCTCTTTCCCTTATAAATGTGTGTGTATATATATATGTGATATATCTCTTCAACTAAGAATGCCATCATGCCTGCTGAAGGTTTGAAAGAGTAGGCGTTGAGGCCATGAGCTTCAAGTTCTGGTTTTGGGGTTCATAGGCCTGTCATAAGCATGTAAACTCAGCCCACTAGCTGAAAGTGTTCGGAACTTGGGGCTTATCATAGCCAACCCTGAAGCCTTATAGCAAAGGCGAGTGCAGAGTCAACGTACTCTGACTGAGTTGCTGGAGTGGGCAGGC
This sequence comes from Symbiodinium pilosum, assembly GCA_905231905.1. NCBI lineage: Eukaryota > Dinophyceae > Suessiales > Symbiodiniaceae > Symbiodinium > Symbiodinium pilosum. Next base: position 44,179 of record CAJNIZ010042878.1, read on the forward strand.
AAAAGGATCCGAACAATTGCCTTGATGCTCGTCAGGAATGTAACTGGCCGAGAGGCCGAGTATATGTACGGTATATGAGCTATAGTCTTAACTCCTAGCATCCCCCTTCATTGCCCTTATATTAGTCCCCTATATAATCCCTAATATAACCCCCTTAAAGGGGTTTGGACTACAACTCAGGTGTAGTTGTCGAAAGGGGTACAGGGCTCAGGCCTAGGGGATCTGAGTAAGTAGATCAGGTCAGATTGAATTAGGATAAGTGGGCTCATTACATGTTTTACAGGAGTTATAGGTACACTTACTGAGTGTTCCTGACCCTTCAAGTAGTGTTCAGGGCTCATGGTTCAGGGAGGGAGGGTTATGTACGGTTCGGGTTCCGGACTAGGTTCGTAGGAGCAGGGTGGTTGAATTCTTTGTGCGTGTTGTCTCTACCTATTCCTTAGCCTAAACCTGAAACCCTAAACCCTAAACCTTGCTCCTTACTTTTGTCTTCACCTCTCATTAAGCCTTACCCGAGCCATTCCGGCACTTGGGATGCTTTTGAAGCTTGAAGATGGCAGTCCTTAGTACTGGGACCCCGAAATGGTACCCCTAATTTTGCGAAACCCCCATATGTGATCTGTAGTCTAAACTCCTTGACCCCTGTTGGGTTGTGTAAAACGGAATGGGAGAATATGAGGATTGGTTCTTCGAATAAGACTTAAAACAATGTGTTGGGGTATTCGGGAATGAAAAAAGGTGAGGAAGGTGTGGGTTGTGGAAGAAGGGTCAACGTGTGGTGAGTTGGTGTTTGGATGGCTAAGTCATACGTCAGGCTTCAGCGTGTACATCTGCTTTTTTGCTTTCTTGCGCGTGGCCCTCCCAGACAAAGTCAAGCAACATCTATATAATACAGGGGCCTAAATAATTACCAACGTTATGGTTTCATATTCCTTGTATAATTATAGTAGATGGTACCTCATAAAATGATGTTCGTAATTGTTTGGGCACTTGTAGTACATTGGTAGGCATGGCGTGTGTGAATGATTTGACCTGTGCTCCAAGTCACTCTTGCACACCATGGCAGGGTCTTTGTTAAGGATTTGAATTTAAGGTACCATAATAAGGAAGCCCTTCTATTTACCATATATGATCAATGGTCTAAAGTCCTTAAAAGGAGGTCATTTAGGGGATTACACAGGGGACACTATAGGGGTGATTAAGGGGGATACCAGGAGAATAAACAGTAGCTCATGCATGATCCAGGGTTGCTACTCTTTGCCCTTGTAGTACCTATGCTGTGTTGGTTATTCTCCCGCCCCCCCCCCCCGCCGCGGTCCCTCTGGTTCTGGTGGTCCTGTCCACGTGTGCCCCTCCCCCCTGTGGACCCTAAACCCTAAACCCTAAAACCCCTCTTCCCTGTGGCTGTTGGTCCCTGTGGTTCTGGTGGTCCTGTCCTTGTGGTTGTTGTATATGCTGTGCTGGAGATTCTCCCCCACCTGTTCTGGTGGTATATTAGGGGGTGGGGGTATTTGTAGATGATCCTGCTTCATATCCCACATTATTTCTAATGCTGCTACCTGAATTCTTATCATGATTTTGGGCAGAAGTTTATTTGGAGGCTCCTGAGATGGAGGTTCCTGGGATGTAGTGAAGGGGACTCCATGGAAGGGGGGGCCCCATACCTTAAGAAGCTTAGGGAGGCTTAGGGAGCCTCAGGGAGGCTTAGGGAGGTCTAGGCAGTCCTTATTTATGGGTCCCCCTTATATTATATGGGATCCCTTTAAGGATTCCCTAATTTACGGTTAGATTATGTCGCCGGTACTGTGAGGCTGACCCTTCCAATTCTACACTTTTACGGTTAGACTCTTTCGCCTTTACCCTTCAAATTCTCGACTTTTACGATTAACCTATTTCACCTTTACCCTTCAAAATCTCCACTTTTACGGTTAGATAATTTTCGCCGTGACCGTTCGAATTCTCCACTTTTACGGTTAGACTATTTCGCTTTTACCCTTCAAATTCTCGATTTTTACGATTAACCTATTTCACCTTTACCCTTCAAAATCTCCACTTTTACGGTTAGATAATTTCGCCCTGACCCTTCGAGTTCTCCATTTCTACGGTTAAACTATTTTGCCTTTACCTCTCAAATTCTCAACTTTTACGGTTAGACTATGTCGCCCGTGCTGACTTCCAACTCACCACTTTTACGGTTAGAGTATGTCACCCGTACGGTGAGGCTGACCCTTCCACTTCTGCACTTTTACGGTTAGACACTTTCGCCTTTAACCTTCAAATTCTCCGCTTTCACGGTTAGACTGTTCCGCCTTTGCCCTTCAAAGTCTCCATTTTTACGGTTAGACTCCTTTTTCGTGGCTCTTGAAGACGAGTCCCGACGTGTTAGCTGGCTTTTGAAGACGAGTCCTGGAGTTTTTAGTTGGATTTTGCAGACGAGTCCCGGAGCTTTTGGCTGGCCTTTGAAGACAAGCCCCGGAGCTTTTAGCTGGATTTTGAAGACGGGTCCCAGAGCTTTTAGCTAGCTTTTGAAGACGAGTCCCAGAGCTTTTAGCTAGCTTTTGAAGACGAGTCCTGGAGTGTTTAGTTGCGGCTTTTGAAGACAAGTCCCGGAGCGTTCAGCTGGCTTTTGAAGACGAGACCCGGAGTTTTTGGCTGACCTCTGAAGACGAGTCCCGGAGCTTTTAGCTGGATGTTGAAGACCAGTCCCAGCGCTTTTAGCTAGCTTTTGAAGACGAGTCCCGGAGCTTTTAGTTAGCTTTTGAAGACGAGTCCTGGAGTTTTTAGCTGCGGCTTTTGAAGACAAGTCCCGGAGCGTTCAGCTGGCTTTTGAAGATGCATCCCGGTTGAAGACGAGTCCATGAACCTCTCGGCCCTTGGCCTCTCTTCCTTTCAATCCTCCTCTTCGAGACCCTCTTGCGAGCATCTCGGCCCTCGACTCTCCTGCGAACATTTCGGCCCTTGGCTGAGGGCTGAGGGGAAGCTTGTCCGGTAGTCCTGTAGATTTGCTTTTTGCTCGGGGGGCAAGAAGTGGGCTGTTCGAGTGGTTGGTGTAAGTCACGGCGGATGGCTGATTTTTTTGAGTTCGTTGTGCAAGGAAGCAAGCACTGATGCCTCTTTTCGTGTGCGCGTGGATAACCTGAGGATGCGCATCTCGCGCATGGGGAGTCCAGCGGGCAGGAACACCCCTGTTTTTGCATGCCGCCTCGACGAAATGCAAGAGGTGCTTGCGTTACTGGTTGCAGAACGGTGCCAACCCCACTTGAGGCATTGCCAACCATCCGGAGTGGATCGCGCTCGAGTCGGCTCGGAAGTCCTGTGAAGTTGCTTACGCCGCAAGAATGGCTTCGCGATCTGCCGGGTCCTTTTTGTGCGGCGGCCGAACTGGACATTTACGTGTGCGTGCTCAGCAAGCACGCGAGGAAACATGCTCGCCAGCTCAGGCAGCAAGAGCGAGCACATTATCTGTTTTTGCGTGCGGCGGGAAGTCTCTACAATGTATGTGTGCAAGCTTGGCTGGGTCGAGGCGCTGACAAGTCCCGGGGCATTACGTGCAATCCGTTAAACAGTGAGTATACGTGGGCGCATGAGGCTCACGCGGATGAGGAGCTGCTTCGCATGCGGAGGCCGGCCGCCGTCGTTCGGCCGCGTTCGCCGACAGTCGACCGCGTGGACACGGTGCCCGCGGCTTTTCGCATGAAGAGGCTGACAAGCGGTCCAGGCTGCCTTTGCCGAAGCAGCGTCCGTGTTATGGGGCAGAGAATAATGAGAATTGCGTGGAGCGCGGTTTGGATGGGACGGCTCTCGCAGTTCTGGTCGTATGCTTACACAGAGAATGTCATCTCCGTCGATGACGGAAGCGTCTCGGTGGCAAATGCGGCTTTGGGCGGGCAGGTGCAGATGCTCCACCACTTGCTTGAGTCGGAATTGTGTTCCGTCTTTATTGCTCGCCCGCGCATTTTAAGAGCTTTTTACGAGCCGGGCTGCCTGATGGCGTGGAACACCGGACTTTTGAGGAGTACGTGGAGTTGGCGCTGCTCCGCGCTGCATCAAATTCGGCAAGATGCTAAAGCCTGCAAGCCGCGCAGGAGTGTAGTTCCGACCGGGAAGCGTTGGAGGCCTGCGCCTTCGCTTTCGGTTCCATGGGTGGAGAGGAGGATTCCTTGAGTGGTGTGACTCTGGAATGCAAGCCCTTCGGTGTGTTTGGCCTCAGTCGCTGGAAGAGTCAGTTGCAGCTGATCGACTCGTTACCGCGGGCATTCGGACGGTGTTTTGGAAATTCTGAAAAATTGTGTTCCTGACCAGGTCAGTCCCCTGTTCACACGCAGGAGAGTTGGATTGCCGCATCACCCGACGTGTGCTCTTCTTGAAGCTCGCGCGCAAGGGGTCAAGGAAATGGAGCTGAAGGAGAAGGTGCTGGAGTGTCGGTCGGCCTTGAGAGAGTGGCAAGCCGCCTGTGTGAAGAGTGCGCATCATGGTGTCAGTCTTTTCGATTCCGAGCAGTTGCGATGTTTGAAGCTTCTGCCTTGCGAAGATTCCTAATTGGCACCCGGTCTGACCGCGCGCGACCCGAGATGGGGAGGTGCGGCAAACCGCGCGCGGGATCTGGCCCAGCCTGGAATTCTTGGTGAGTGCGGCCTCTATGTCTTTGTGAGCATCTAAATGCATGACCTCAGCAGACCCCAAACATTTGTACAGTGCGAGTCACATTTACCCGGAGAATGTAATGCTGCGTATATTTATTTATACATATAGTTACATTCTTCCTTCATCCACTTCACTTCATCCGCGCCACATGCGCTCCGCTTCGTCCTCAGTTATCGTCTCGTCTTCTTATTCCTATTCATTTCAGCGGGCGATGACATCCTAATATTATCTCATTTAGATTCAAGTCAAGCTACACATGTGGGGATTTCCGGTCCTATAATTTGTATCGCAGAGACTGTGTGTAAGTAATTTGGCACACATCCGGGCGAGGAGCGTTGTCTCTGTCTTGTTGGTTGTTAGTGGGGTTGTCTACAGCGAATGAAGGAACGGACAAGAAAGTTTCTGCATTCCATAATGGGGCATGTAAGCGGTACTGGGGGGGCTCCACTCATGCATTCCCTTAATGTTGGTTTGAGTGAAGAGACCTTGAAAAGACTGTGAACAATGTGTTTTGATTTTGGGGACTTAAACAAAACGGGGCCGAATCCAGACCATCCCTTAAGGAATCCCCAAGGCCTCCTCCCAGAGCCTCAGTACCGTGGGAGCCTTATGGAGGACGTCTACCTTGTATGTTTCCGGACCCCTGATTGTTAATTTTATACACGGTGCAACATTACTCACAGCCAGTAAGTTGTGGGACCCTCGACATGCAGCTTACTTGGGCACGAGTTTGGGCTTCTGTTAAGACGTAGCATCTGGAAACATTTGGTGCAAAAAAAATTAAGCTTTACAAAAGCGCCTGCTTATTCCCGCTTCTAACCCCAAACTCGCAAGGCCTTAACCCAAAACGCTAAGCTCTTATACCTTCAAACCCTCAATTGCAAAATAGGTGCAACGCTATACGTGGTCAGGTGTAGAATGTTCAGATTCCAAAATTACGGAAGAAGAACACATTAAAGTTGGCAAGAAAGCCTGAGAAAGCCATCTTGTTTGCGCAGGAAATCACGAAACCTTATTGCAGCATTCAGTAAATCTTGCACCCGAAACCGTACAGCATTGAGCGCCACCTCCGTGTGCCGCATATTGGCCATGACAATTCCGCAGCTATTAAGTCAACTCGTACTCCTGCTTTGGCGTCTTTGCCAATAGTTTCCCTTAGATTGTTGAATTTCAATTCCAGCCCGTAATACGCCACGTGTGCCACGCTTTCAAGTGCCATCAAGTGTAAGATAGCAATGGTTCGTCTGTGTAGGTTGCGCGACTTGCACCCAAAAATTCCTCAAGCTCTGATGTTTGGACTCGGAGATCAGATTCGAAGCCGCGGACGTAAGATCGAAGCAACATAGCTTTCACGCTTGCCATGCTGGACATGCCGATTGCCCGGAACGATGACCATCATGCTGGCGTGTCTGGCCCTGATGTGCCTGCAATGCAAACAGCTTAGGATGCAAGAGTTTTGTCCACGGGTCCATCATGCCCCAATACAAAACACATGTCCCAGATTTTTGATCGCAAAAGAAACTCAACATGACGTTGTTCAGGTTTTGATGCAGGGAATGTGATTTGCAGCATTTACATTCGAGATTTTAGGTGTGCCTGACCAACTTAGAAAACTTGCAGCCAACAACACTAATTGCAGAAGAGGGGATAAATATAGTAAATGATAGTTTCCATTTTTTCCAATGTCCCTAGATAAGCCCTGTTATAGTATAGTGGTTTCGGTCGTAAGATATGTTTGGCCCACTTGTAAGGATGATGGCACCATCTAATGATATATTGGGATAATGGAAAAGAAAGTGGAAACTACTACAATGGGGTTATATTCGATTTCTTTGCCAGTTTCCTTGCTTGCCCCAAGCCTGAAACCTAGCCGTGTTGGTTGCAAATAAATCTGAACCCAGCCTGAATTGAAAATCATCACGGTAATGAAGGCTTGCATTCTCGTGATGGCTAAGCACGCCTTCAACCTTACACCTTAAGCCCTACCTCAGACTAAACCCTAAACCCCCACAGCGAGGTGTCTGCTGAGTTTGAATTGGTCGCAAGAAGCCGTCTTCCAAGTCTCTGTCGCAGCTTGCCTTCGCAGATCCTTTCGACTTGTTCCTCCGGTTTGGGGCTGTCGGGGTTTCGGGTTAAGGGGCTCAGGGGCTTGTTCGAGTTCAGGGCTGGAGGATATTTTGCGCCCACATAGGTTCCGCGAGAGGCTGTAGCGGTTCCATCTCGGTGTCCATGTATTGGGCCTACATGTTGGAATTCCCTGGGGAATGCAGGTTGCGGGATCTATGGTTGAAATCTTGCTGGTGCTTATTGTCTCCGCAATGATAGATACTGGCTCTGACCATGGCTGAGATTCGAACGACCATTCCCCAGGGTAAATTGGCCGCTCATTGGATGCTCTAACCGACTCAATTTGTCTGGGCTGTTTTCAGTCCCTCTAGTATGAAGCTAGGGCCTGCCGGGCAGTCTTCATTTTTGAAAAAATGCTTGTCCAGCTGCTTGATTTCGTATTGCGCAGTTGGTTCCAATTTCCATTGGATGGAGTTCAAGTGTCTTGAGCTGCTCAGGTCTTCATGCGGATTCGTGTCAAATTCCTGTCTAGTGGATGAAGTTGTGTGCTACGTCCTATGCACTCTGCTAAGGCTGTGTTGCACACTGCTGTTTCTAAATGTATCTACCTAGTTCTCTGTGAATTGATGCCCTTACCTGGTGCATCCGTGTCGGTGTCCGGCTTTTGTCTTGATAGAGGTCGGTCCTTGACGTTTTTGCCCCAGGATAAAGACAATTCTTTTACTTTCTGTTTTGCTGATGAGTGTGAGCAAACGCTTCATCCCACACCTTTAAGCTTCCAACTCCTTTTTTTTCGTGGAGGGAGGGCATGGGAGAACTTCTGCTCTTGATTAACGAAGGTGTTGTTGTTGATGACTGACTGCCAAAACATTTTTTGCTTGCAAGCCTTCAGCCAGCCAATGCACTTGCACGTTCTGGACTTCAAGGTAGACATCAGCGACCAGGACGTCTTCTGCAACCTCATTACGTCGCCCGAGGCACATCGTGGTGATCATAGTTGGCTGAAGCTTTGCATGTTGCTTCATGCCTAAAACGTATCCACAGCTAAGGCAGTTCATATCTATTTCATTCTCTGTGCGATCTATCTCTGTGAGGAGTTTTGTGAGATTGAAGTGGCCGCGCACGAAGCTTCTACACACTGCAAACGTGAGCCCAAGCTTTGGGCCCCAAACAAATCTGCAAGGCCTCTTATCGGGAAGACTTGTTCTTGATTGCCCTCAAACGTATAGTCCTCCTTAGGTACATAGAATATGGGGTATATGGGGATCTTATAATATACCCGAAGCCATATTCTATCTACTGAAGGGTGACTGTAAAGTGTCCGGGAGGGATCGGAGCTCATCTTGTAGCTTCGCTCGGGTTAGCAGGTCATGAAGGAGTGGACAAGAACATGGAAAATGTTCTTTAATGGGATTCATTTACAGACTATGGAGGGTCAAAGGCTAATAACCCCTAGAACCCCTATAGTAACCCTATAGTAACCCTAAATATATCCCCATTACTAACCTACTTATTATGAGGATCCATGTTTTGATTCCCGGAAAACTCCACGAGTTGTTGTCGAGCCTGGGGAGTTGGTTTGACAGACGAAGTTAGACTCGAAATATGAGCATCCCCCTTAATAAGCTATATAGGGTTATAGTATTTTTTTTAGGGTTTAGGGATATTATCCCCCTTAACAGTGGAGAATCAAATGGAAAAGAACATGGAAAATGAAATGGAAACTGGGATTATATAGGGGATTATAGGGGGTTATAGCCTACACTCCTAGTATCCCCTTTAATAACCCCTATAAGACTCCCCTATATAATCCACGATATAGCGCCCTCTAAGGAGTTTAGACTATAGCTCATATCGTTACTTATATCAATGAAAGGTGTCCTGAGAGCGCGTCCCCACGGACGTTTCATCTGGGTATTTGCTAACATGGACATCCCCTTCCCAGACCCCCAAAAGGATCTAAGAATTAGATTTTCTAGAATCATAGGGGGATTTATATGAGGATTATATAGGGGTTACAATGGGTCTATATAGGGGATCTAATTTTTAGATCCTCCCAGGGGTCTGGGTTTCATACATCCCAACAGTTCATCCTTTACACAAAAGGGAAACTATCGCGAAGGGACCCCGGATTTCTGCACTTCCGCATGTGGTTCTGTTCTGTACCACGTGAAAGTATTCCAAGGCTACGAACTGCTGTACTCAGGGTTTGAACCTATATCCCCCATGGCTAGTATTCCTGAGAACACTAGCAAGTCGTTATATGATTGCCTGGATTTACGCAGTATTTAAACAGAAGATGCCAGAGCAACTTCAACACCCAACCCCAAATCACAGGCCCTAATGTTGCAGGATGCAATACTGACCCCCTGAAACTACGCGATAGCCCTCATATCCATCCTGCGACCCCCAGACGCGGAGCCCTGAATCCAACCTTAAACTTGGCCCTAAACCGTATATATCTCACCCTTTTAGAAGAACCCCATAATTTGATGTTACAATCCATCCTCAGCCCTGTACAGAAAGGCGCTTCCCGGTCTGGTGTGGTTGTTCCTCACTGCGCCTGGAGCAGAGCCTACCCCAACGGTATCTCAGCTTCGGCACCACAGGTTTTCTAGACTTATTTCTGGTAAGCACGAAATGCAAGAATGGCAAGGACCATGGAAACTACTCTATGATTGGGGATTATGTATGCCCTACCATAAGGATCCATGTCTTCATTCCCTTTTAATAACGAGAGGTAAGCAGAAAATGTTCCCACTGCCTCCATGTGTCACGAAACGCACGTGGCAGCAGAATTTGCCTACCATTACAACCGTGACAGAAACAAAGATCCAACATTTTTGGCAGCATACTACGTGAAGTTCATTGCAATAGTTTCGCTCGCACATTTGCCACACAGCCTATTGAAGCTCTGTGTGTAGAAAGACTTTCGTCGTTGCTTGCTGTGCCTCTTGGCAATTCCAGTTTCAACGGCTGCTACCACCACTACAAGAACCACAGCTACAACTACGTCTACTTCTACTATTATTACAAGAGCAACAACAACTACTACTACACTACTGCTACGCTGCTACTATTCGTATTACGAAATTGTGTCTCCATTGCTAGCACTGTTAGTTAGTACTAGCATTACTAGCTCAGGAGATGAAAGCGGGTGTTGGTGCTGTTGGCCCAGCAAGCTGCCAAGACCTCGGGGTCGCAATCACAGCACCAGGCTTGCGCATGTCTGGGCTCAAAGTTCAGGTCTTCAGGCTAGTATGGTCCTTTTCAAGATACCTCTAATAAGAATGTATAGAGGGCTTGGTAGACCTTCTTTCAATGGGTTCATATCAGGGGATATGGGGGTAGGGCCCTGTCCACTATTCTAACAAGGACAAGGGTGCTGGGGGCGTTTAGGCACACGCTTTGCTCAGTTGTGTGCTGCATTAAGCTTAGCATTCTTCAATACCTTAACGAAAGCAGCATCACTGAATGGATCTGAATTTGTGTCCTTCCCCAGGACTCAAATATAGTCATAGCCACGAAGGGCCCATATGAGCCATGTTCTAAACTCCTTAAAGGGGGATTATATAGGGGATTATATAGGGAACTACTATAGGGTATATTAAGGGGGATACCAGGAGTTTAGATTATGGCTCATATAGAGTTCTAAGACAACCCCAGAACGAGCAAAGGATCTCTACACCTGGAAAGCGTTCATGTGTTCAGTTTGTAGATACGTCTCACAAGTCGAAATTCCAAACAGCAACTTGTATGCTTCGCAGTGGTTCACGATAAGTACCTCATGGCAAACAATCAAATAGCGTCTGATAGTTTTGCTTTCGATGTTTCATGAAATGGGCCGTCCACCACTATTTTTTCTTGTAAGGGGCCTCTGGGATATCCGTACGGACTCCTCGCGGTTCCATACTTGTATCTCGTACTGTTCATACCAACGGGACATTGGGGTTCCCAACCGACAGTATTTGTTACAAAGGCGCCTTGCTGTTCCAGACATGCATGAAACCCTAAACCCTAAACCCTAAACCCCAAACCGTGCGGGCTTTGTGGTTACATAGTTTTTGCTGAAAAAGTGGTAAGTGAGGGCCTCTTGAGGCTCCATGTTTTGAGTTAAGTTTTTTTGTTAAAGGGGCCCTTGGGTTTACATAGTTTCAGATATGTGTTTCCTTACGGAATGGGCCCTTGGGTTTCATCGTTTGAGTTTTGAGTTGGGGTCCTTGCGTTCCATGGCATAAGTTATACTTTCTTCGTGAGGGACCTTTGGGGCTCCATCGTTTGAGGTATGATTCGTTTATATAAAGTACCCTGTGGGTTCCAAAGTTTTTGCGAAGATTTTGTAATAAGGGGCCTTTTTTTTCTTAAGGGTTTAGGGTTTCCTAAGTTTTGGGTAGGATTTTTTAAGGTTGAATGCCTTCACGAAGAAGCCCAAGCCTTCAGCTGTCCCTTTCCTTTCAAACTCTCCGACCCTAAACCCCAAACCCTAAACCCTAAACCCTGCAGACGAAACCTTGGGCCTCGTCTTCTGCAGCATGCCTTTCGGTGCAGAATATACCTTACAGGCCTCCGTGCACTGCATTTGGGAGGTCAGGAATAGGGTTTAGGGTTTAGGGTAGGATCCTTCACCCACTAATAAAGACCGTAAAAGATACTTGTAAATTGTATTGGAGTCTCTATTTGCCCCTTAAGGCATGGCAGTGGATTGCATTTCATAAGTCAGGAAGTGCTGCCATGGTGATTGGGTCTGCTAGAAGATCTGTTATTGTAGGAAAGTTGAGAGGGAAGCAGTGCACTTCAAAAATGGATGCCCTCCAAGGGTACCCTTAAAGCCTTTCATCCACTTGCCGGGTTGGCGATGGTTGTCGACTTGCGGGGCGGGGTTGCTCTCCACTGATAGAATAAGGATGTCATGCTTTTGGGTTCATTGTTTCCTGCAAAGCCTAGCATGTAACGCCTTGCTTCTTGCTTACGGGAAGGGATGTTCTTGGATGGGGATGTGAGGCGGGAGTTTTTGCTTACAGGATCATTTGGATCGGATACCTATGCAAGTAGGCCAGCTGTTTCCACCGCCGGCTGGCGGAGTCTAGCCTTGGCGGTGGCACGTCACAGCCGATAGAGATTTGGGCACTCATCCGAGGTCCTCGCAGCTTGTTTTGTGGCTTGGGTTTGAAGGCTGGTGGGCGGAATGGAGGACGTGTGTGCGCACTAACGGCCATTGTGCTCGCGTCTTCCCTGCGCGTTTCAGGGCCAGTCAAGGGCCTTGAACCTTTGCCGGAGGCTCGCCAATCGCGCTTGCGGAGGCTCCTTGAGAGGAGACCGCACCCGTAGGCAGTAGCGTCCTGTGTGCCGAGTGCGCCGAGTGCATCCATCCATCCACCCATATAAGGTCGGGGTTGGGGAGAAATTCGGGGTCGGCAAGCTTTTATGAAGATTGCTGATGTTTATCTCATTTCTGGAAGCTAATACCGGGCTTTACACGAGCGAAAAGGGGGCATGCAAGAGGTTAGCGGACATGAGGGGAACGTAAGGGGGCTGTCAGGGAGATGTAAAGGAGTTGTCGTGGTTGTTTCTCAGGATTTATACCCTAAACCCTAAACCCTAAACCCTAAACCCTAAACCTTGAAAGGAAGCCGAGACATGAACATGGGCCACGGGGAGTTCTTTCAAATACCCCTAAACCCTAAAACCCTAAACCCCTAAACCCTAAACCGTAAACTCTAAACCGTAAATACCCGGACTCCCATGCTCTTCTCAATGGTAGTTTCCCAAGATAGTGAGTTCAGGGTTTAGGCTTTAGGGTACTCCTTATCATAGGGACCCCCCAAAAGGGTACCCCTAGCCCTTAAGCCTAAACCCTGAACCCCTAAACCCCTAAACCCCTAAACCCCTAAACCCTAAACCCTAAACCCTAAACCCTAAACCCTTAAACCCCTAAACCCTAAATATGTCCCTAGAGTCCTTGAGGGTTGCCCAGTATGTCGAGAAATGTCCCCCCCGGTTAAAGCCGACGGAAAGGTGCCGGTAATATAGTGGGTTTTATGCTTTTAGGGCTTAAGGTTTAGGGTTTAGGGTTTAGGGTTTAGGGCATAATTAAATACCAATATCAGGATAATGGAAAATAAAATGGAAACTACTATTTAGGGTTTAGGGTTTAGGGATTACCAATACTGTGGCTCCATATTCCTTGTATAACTATTGTATAGGGTACCTCAAATAGACTTCAAAATTCTTTTGATACTTATTTAGGCCCCTGTATGAATAATCCGAGGCTGAGTCCAAGCCAGGACTCGGGGTCTAAAAGCTTTTTGTGCTGTTTGCATTTGCAGAGGGGCATTCTGAAATCATGTTGCTGGTAGAAGCTTGCATGTTGGGTTTGCAGATGTAAGAGTGCTTTAGAAACCAGGTTTCCATGTTGGGCTCAGTTTGGTTTCGGGTGCAGCAGGCACTCTTTCATGGGCTTGGTTGCTAGAATCCCTTTACAGCCCCGAACGAGTACATGTCTAGGATAATCATGGGATTTGAAAATCGCCAAACCCCAACCAATGTCAACTGATACCCCCCAAACCTCGCATAACCGATAGGGCCAGCTTCATTTCTCATGGTTTCTGTGCCATAAAAAAAGATTATGGTACCTTATATAACCCCAATATAACCCTAATACCTTATAACCCCATTATTATCCCAATGGGTACCTTATGTAACCCCCCAATATTACCCCAATGGGTACCTTGTATAACCCTAATATAACCCTAATATTACCCCAATGGATACCTTATAGAACCCTAGTATAACCCTAGTATTACCCCAATGGGTACCTTTTGTGACCCTAATACAACCTCAACCCTACCTGAACCCCTAGACCCTAGTCCGTACATGTCAAGAGCAAGAGGCTTACTTCGAAGGCAACGGCACGAGGCCATGGGCCTTGGGCAGAATGTTGTGCCATTAATGATGGGCTTAGGGTTTGGCTTTAGGGCGACTGCTATTAATACCACTATTACTATTACTGCTATTATTTTTATTATTACTCGTATTACTACTACAATTATTGCTATTGTTACTACTATTACTACTCTGACTACTATTATTGCTATTATTACTATTATTATGTTTTAGGATATGGGATGAATGGTTTCTAGGGCTTGCTGGGGTTAGTTGGGGTTTAGGGTCGGGGGTCCTTAATGTGAGACCTGGATCGTGGTGGCCTAGGTTTTGGCAGCCATGAGGTTTTAAGGTTTGGGGCTTGAAAGCTGAGGCATCCGTATATTACGGGTTTAGGGTTTAGGGTTTAGGAACGCTGTTTCGATGCCTTTGTGTTGTTTTCGAGCGGTTATCCTTGATGGCCTTTGCCACGGGAGCATCACGACCCATCGGCAGGAGCTGCTTTTTCAAAGAAAAACTGCAGCTAATTGTTCCTACAGTCATGCCTGTTGCCGGGTCAGGATGTATCCAAAGTAAAGGAGGTTCACGCAGTATCACACAGTCATGTTGAACAAATCCCCAGAAGAACCACGGGTCATTGGGCCTCCGACTACGAGGCTCTTGCGGCAAAATGTGACGGTGCCTATCGAGCCCAGCCCATTGCCCACCGGTCCATATTGCAGCTTGCCTGTGCTTGAGGACAAGGAGGTTTCCAAGTTCGGAGCTTTAATAAAGTTTTGCTAGGGTCATGTTTCTGGGGCTACAGCATGCAAGCACCCGACCTTGGAGAGACCTTACCTAAGAGAACATGACATCAACTATAACCACCTGGAGCCTTTTGCAGGCTTGTAAGTTGGGTTGCGTGTGTTGCCATCTAGGTGGTCTACACGGAAGTCACTATTCATAATATTGGTAATTATTTAGGCCCCTATATTAGACCAGAAATAGTTTCCATTTTCTCTTCCATTACCCCAATATAACCCCTAAACCCTAAACCCTAAATAGTAGTTTCCATTTTCTTTTCCATTATCCGAATATTACCCCATAAGTTCTGACTGGAGCTCAGAGTAGAAGTTGACGCTTGTACATCGAATTTGGCATGCTTATGTTCCCAGTTGTGCGAGCGAAGCCTCGATTTCCCCTGAAACATAGTTTTGGATAAACCACAGAAATTCGGACAGAAATTTCCTGGCTGAAGACCTCGAACTGTACATGTCCAATCAGAAGGCGTCAAAGGCCACAGTTGCCCTGTAGCCGTATACCCGCCAACCCAGACTGTAGGTTTTCAACAGTTGGAGGAGTTAGGGATCGCTCTGTAAGTGTCATTCACCAACCTAGTGCTTTGGGCAGAGTCTTGTCAATTTCATAGCTTGTTATGTAGTTTGGGAGTGCTTTGAACATGCAGTCGGAAGAGAGAGACTGGAGGTCAATGTTGCGCATTCAATTTCTAGTCCTGAATCTGACATTCGGAGTTCCAGCCAAGAGCTCCACAAAAACCAAACGGATCGATTGAAATCCACAGTCTCCGCACTGCAGTGCTGGCGATCGGAATGCCCGACTACCAGAACTCAGCTTTTTACTTCTACTTCAAGTAGCTCAGTCCATAGCCGGATCCCGAGGGTTACAGGTTATAGTCCACCTTAAGTAGATGGAATATGGCTTTGGGTATATTATAATAAGATCCCTATATATCCCATATGCTACCTACTTAGGTGGACCCGAAACCCAAGACCCTGAACCAGATTATCCTCAAGCTGCGCCGTATTCTGGACGCCAGAGGCTTTGACATCGACTATGACTACGCTGGGGCAGTGGTGCTTCCAAGCTGCAGAGGGCTGCGTTCAGTTTTTCGGGCATTGTGGGGTTGGGAGTTTATGTTGTTCAGAACCCGCAGTCTGCTCTCAAAGGCTCGAGTAACGGGTAAACGCTTGGTTTTCACTCGCTAGGTTCCGACCTCAAATGGACCTCAAGACTATATTGGTAATTATTTGTTACGGATCTTTGCCTGAAAGACCTACCGGCAGGCACTTCGGATCTGAGAGTCGCTTTGGTTTTAGGGATCAAAGTCTCAGGCACTGTGCAGGATTTAGGGTGAGGGTTTACATAGTATTGGGAGCTTCAGGAAAGAAACAGAAGGGGAAGTATCTGGGACATGAGATAGGCCCTATGACGTATTGAGCTTAGCATGATTGTTGTGTTGGCGTTGAGGTTGCCTTAGACGTGGGTGACCCTAAACCCTAAACCCTAAAGTTGTCTGCATGACCACAACTTTTAGAATCAGAAAAATACCGGCTATGACTCCTGTGCTTCGAGGCCTGCTTAGGAGTTTGCAACTAAGGTGGATTCAAACATCTTACTTAGGGTTTAAGGTTTAGGGTTTAGGGTAACATAGTAATATAGGGGTTATATA
>CAJNIZ010042879.1:0-19494 GCA_905231905.1 Symbiodinium pilosum
CTGCCTTGCCGCACGCCCCAGAGGCGCAGAGTTTGATTTGCACATCTCCCGAGGTTATTTCTTTCAGTTTCTGTGGCCTGAAGCTCAATAAACAAGCCATGCTGTTTAGCGACAAACAGAGGCTGAATTCATTTGAATTTCCTCAGCACTGGACCTTGAATCCTATAGACCCGGACTAGCTACACACAGTCGGCCTGCACTTGTCGTAAGTGCGCAGCGGGTTTCTGGTGGTTGCGTTCAAGGCATGAGTGTGTTACCAGGGTGGGGTCCCTAAGCCCTATGCCCAAGCCTCATAAATTTTGGGGGGATGTCAAAGAGTTGCATTAAAATGTGTCCATCGTCGATGGTCTATTGCTATGGGGTGGCTGTTGTCTGAATATTCTGCCGTCCCAGGATCGTCTCAGAAATTGATGGCATATTTGTGGTTCTGAAAAGCTTCTTGATTTTAATTCAATAAATGCCCTTTTAAGAATTAGTGGCTGAGGGCCAATCTCAAGAAGAAACGGAATGCTGGGTCGTTGGTGTTGCCATCTCGTCTTGCAGGATTTTTTAAGGGCTTCTAAGACTGCTGGCGACCCTTTGTGCTGGGATGCTGTAAGGTTGGAAGAAATACATGGCATGAACTTGGAGCCTCTGCGAGGTCGACCAACTACAAGCCAGTGATCGCCCAGCATATGTACTTGGCGCCGCCTGCCTTGAATGGGCTGCAGCATGCTGCAGCATTTCTAGAAGGTGTATGCATGTGTTGACAGAACATTGGGACCTCTGCTTTTCATGTGACACGACCCACTTCCAGATCTGACTTCTAAGACCACATTCCTCGACCTCAACCTTGAATCCACGCCTAGACGGCTACCGCAGTGCTGAGGTTTGACGCTCTGTGTGCCTCGAGATCACCGAGCGGTTCAGATGACGGCCTGCGAAGTCTCCAGGTACCGAAACCCAGTACACAGTTTAGATCAGTTTAGCATTGCGCGAGTTCGCAAAATGTTGTAACTCTGGAATGCGTGCAGTTCCGGTAAGCCTTTCTTGCGCGTTGCCCTGCTTCAGCCATATCACACATCCTGTCATCGGGATTGACATAAGCAATGGTGGTTTGTAAGCTCGCGGCAAAGGGGTTGCAAGACAGCTTTTCAGACTGCAGTCATGACTTTGATTTGCAACAATGCCTCGGGTTTCCTCTTGTCCTTGACAAGATGACAGGTGTTCAGGCATTCAACTCCGTTGAAGCATTATCGAACACAAGTATTTCCAGTTTCACTGGTGCCTGTGACAGATGGCAAGCTCCTTGCACAAAATTCAGCGACTTCTTGTCGCATCCACATCAGTCAGCCACATCCCTATATGCTTTGCGTCGGTATGTCCGAATGGCCCGGAAGCACCTTGGGCCTGCACCAACCATGCCCTAGACTGTATTGCTGGAAGACCTGCAGACCCCTGCGCATGCACCGATGGCTACTACCCTGTTGGGAAAGAGGGCTGGTCTCCTGGTGTTAGCCGTGGATATGAGTTTACCTGCTGTCTCGGCAACAGCCCAAGCAGCTGCGGGGAGGATAAGTATGCAGGTATACTTTCTGTCGCCCTTCTGTGCATGGGCCTCATTGGCATGGCGGTGTGCACATACGTCATGAACTACTGCAACGGGCTGGAGCCCCTTACAAAAGAGGACATCGCCGTTACCGAGAGGCCCAGAGTGCACGATGGAGAAAGGCTTCACCAGACTGTCGGGAAACACAAGTGGTGCGTAACGCTCAAGGACCTCAGGCAGTTTCGGCGCCTCGTCCGGCATGCTATTGCCGACGGGGTGATCAAACCTACCGACCAAGACCCGTTCGATACAGAAGACACAAGTATCGGCCCTTCCATGTACACTGTCAACATGCAGTATATCCAGCCAGTAACAGCTGCTGCTGGTAACCCAAGCTGGGCCTTGATGCTGCACCCAGAGGGCTTGAAATGCGATCTGTTCATAACGCATGGCTGGGCGGAGGGTGTTTTCGAGTTCGTTGACCAAGTGGTAAACTCGTGGCCCTTTGGCGCGAAAGCTGCCTATGTTTGCTTTCTGTCCACCCCGCAGAACTTGGACATTGCAGAGATGATTGAACGTCCAGAGGATTCGCCCTTTGCAAAGGCATTGGGGTCTGCATCACAAGTGCTGGCAGCACCCAACCACAAAAAAAGCATCTACACGAGGGCCTGGTGCGTCTTTGAAGCCTACCTTGCATTTTCTTGGGGTAAGGCAATTTATACTGCCACATCTCCGCCATCCCACTTTTGGGCAATGTCGTTGCGGGCAGCAAGTTGGTCCGTACTGATGTTGGGTGTTTGCTTCTGCATGATGATGCATGGGAACAGAAACTGGGCTCTCTGGAGCGCTGCTCAGATCGCAGTCGCAGCGTACATTTTCGGAGGGCTGGCCGCCATCAGTGCCTGCTTCTTTGCATATTTGATGGTAACTGGCAAGCATCACTGGAAGACCACCAAAGCTGCTGTATTTGCATGCAGCGCTTTTGCAGCAGGCTACCTGGCGACCAACATATTCCAGACATCTTTCAGGAGGCCGCCATACTTTGTCCCTTTCCTGATGTTTCCGTTTTGTTTCTGGGCCATGGAGTGCGATCGTTTACTGGGCATCGAAGCTGCGAAGCAAGCCAGGCAGCTGCGAGAGGGCTTCACTGGGACGATACGAGATGCAACTACCTCGAACCTGGGCCTGTCCAGTTTTTGTACAGAGAGCATTATGGAAAACGAGCATGTAAAGAAATGTATAGCCCTTGTTGACATCTTGGACACATATGACCAAGGAATCCGGCCGATGGCATGCGGATACGCAACACCATTGAGCAAAGTGGAGCGGAAAGGGCTGTCGATGCGACTGTGGCTGTGCTGCTTCGGATGAATTTGTCCACCCCAGAGTTGCGCCTCGCCACGGCGCACGCGGGATCCTTGGGAAATGCTTCCAACTGGAGCCGCAGCATCTTCACCACTACCCTTACTTTCTGGGTAGCGCAGGCGTTCAATACGGCTCTGTGGAGGATGGAGCAAGGGTTTCAATGGATCCCTTATGCTGCTGCAACTGAAGCTATCATTGTTGTTATAGGCCTCCCTTTATTACCTCGAGATCGAGGACCCTTCGCAGAGAGAACGCAGTCAGCTCTTTTGCTGTTTATTCCAGGGTTTCTTGGAATTATTGGTGGCCGATGGTATGACGCCATATTGAACGGCATAGTCTGTCCCCTGATCATACTTGTGGCTTTTGCTGGGCCTGCGCGCACCTCGCGCATACCCGCTCTGGGTCCCATGCTGGTTCGCTTACTCTTTGCGCGTAATCCCCTAAAACACTCCTCTCCTGACCAGACGGGAGTATTGGAGGGTCATGCTGGAAAGCTGGCGCCGCCTGCGCCGGAAGACGATTATGTGTCGATTTGATCCTTTTTTGGGGCTGGAGGTAGCCTTGGATGAGAGGATGTGTAAATGTGTTTCACAAGACCCTTGCACGTTCAAGGCAAGGGCAGAGCTGTCGTTGCAAAGCATGTGGCCTCTGTGATGCAGAGGCATTCTTTCTGAGGCATTGCCAAGGTATAGATGGTTCAACGGAAGCCATTGACCAGGACACGCTGCAAGAAAGACCGAACCTGCGCCTCAAAGCACAACTGAATTGGAATCAAAGTCTTCTGCGTTGGTGGAAGATGTTATGCTGCCTTGAGAACCGCATGGATTGCAACTTCACATGCAGGTCCCCCAAATCCGTTGTTTCCACCAGCGTTTACACGACGCATTCTCTGGCATGTCAACCTGAATAGTTGACAGCATGTGTACATGTATTGCACATCCGGTGTCGAGACTCTAGACCTTGCATCCTTAATCTCAAGCCGCCACAAGGTGCATCACCACCGTGTACGGCAGGTTGGGCTTGTCTGAGCAAAGCTACTCCTGTGGCAACTCAGCTGGAAGTAGAGGATATGCTTTTGGCAAAGATGGCACGTAAGCTTCGCTTCACAGGACTATGTGCAGTCGTGTTGGACAGTGTGTCTGTGGGAAACTTGTGACATAGCCATCTACGACAATTTGGGTCGCGTTGTACTTAGCAGGAGAACCTGCAGCAATAACCCATGCACATGACCCCACAATGTTATCGGGTTCTGCACTTGCAGTCCGTGAGTGATCTGCTTGAGGAACCCTGGCTTCTCTTTACGAACACAAATTTGACAGCCATTTAGATGCGAGGATGCTGATGTCTCTACAATGGCAATGGTGTCGGATTGGTCTTAGGGCAGAGGCTGATACTGAGCTGGACTCTAGTAGCTGCAGTTGCTCTTCTCCTGCGTAAAGTTTGCATCCTCTGCAGAATCGTGACGTTCATTACTCAGTGACTCAGTGTACAGCGTTAGGTGGTCTCTGGCCACGGTCTGGGCATCATCAAATGGTCCTCCTTTTAAAAAAACGCAGCCTTGTGTAAGAGTAAGCTGTGCAAGCAAAGAGCAAGCTCCGCAAGTGCGGGCAATATTGGTAGATCTTCGTGAAGATCTCCCCAGATCGTGCCTCTTCGGTATCTGCAAAATCTCAGGCCTACCAAGAAAATCACTAAGGGTGCCTTTGTTCTCCAACCAAGAAATCAAAGCTAGCAAAGATTGTTTCTCGTAAGGTATTGCCTCTTTGAGAACGGAGTGTGTGTGTGTGTGTGGCCAACATTGTAGCAGTTGCGTTGTCTCCAGAGTCCAGAGGCACACGAAGTCTCGCAGCTTACCCAGTGTCCCTTCAAGATCCGTGGCATTCTGCCTGGCAGGACAGGTGGCTGGAAAGGTCTTTGAGTGAAAGTTTGAGGATCGTTAGTGCCAAAAGTTTGATAAGACGCATACACTTTCATGCTCGGCGTACACCCGAAGGGCATGGAATGGTTCGACCTACACAACCTGCCAAAGAGCCTGAAAAGCCAGGGCCTGCAAGCCACCAAGATTCCCGTTCTCATACCTTGGAAGCATGAGTTCGGAGTGTGGACAAGAGGCTTGTCACCGGTTTTCCTTCACAACGATTTCTGCAGGGCCCAAGCATTTTGCAGCATATGGAAACATCTTCAAAGGCCCATGACTACACATTGCCTTCGTGGTCGTTATCAGAAGAAGTGTCCCCTGACTGGCAGGGACAGTAGTGGGCTTTCGCAGTTGTGCCAATCGCTGCAGCGCTTTCTTCACTGTTTTCCGCTGTTGCCATCAGCTCTTAAATGGGTTGTGGCCTCATCAGGGAGAGATGTAGGGAGTAGTTGGAGTGGACGAGAGAACATGAACTCCGCATCAGCAGCACGTTATCTCAAGCTTCCCAGGCGGACGACTGCCCGATGATTCATGTCTGCCAACTGTCAGGCAAGCTCCTGGCCACGGTCCCTCAAGCTGAGATCAACTCTGTCCGCGAGTTAAAGCAACGTCTCCATCAGCAGTGCGGTGTTCCACGTTTCAGGCAGGTGCTTCTGCGGGATGACGGCGCGAGGCTGGAAGATGTGGACAGGCTGGACGACGGTGCAGAAACTTGTACGACTAATCTGCAGCTGGTGGTTTTGCCAATTATTGATGGAGCATGTCTCGAGGAGGCAGCAGAGTTTGCCCGAGCCGCAGAGAATGGGTCTGTGCAGAAGGTTGAGAGCATACTTCAGCAACCTCGTCATCCAGACGTCACATTTGGTGGTAAGACACCGCTATCCGTTGCAGCAGGCAAGGGGCACGTAGGTGTTTCACTTGTTCTCTTGGAAGCTGGGGCAGACAAGGACAAGATTGTAGATGCCCGCTTTGCGTACACAACGCCACTTGGTTTAGCATCAAGTGAAGGTCACATGGAAGTTGTGAAGTTGCTCGTGGAGTCCACGGCTGACCTCAACATTGTCATGCAAGGTGAAAGCCGAAGCCATAGTGCAACAGCCCTTGGCTTGGCTTCATGGAGAGGCCGCACAGACATCGTTCGATTCCTCTTGAGCCTCTGTGCAAATATGGAGGTAGTCTCCGCCGTCGACCGCAAACATGCGACACCTCTGGGATTGGCATCCAGTACAGGCCACATGGACATTGCGAGCTTGTTATTGGAAGCCAGAGCTGATCCAGATGGATTACACGGTACTGCACCTCTGGCCCTAGCTGCCTGCACGGGCCACAAAGGCTTGGTAAGTCTCCTTTTGGAAGCTCGTGCAGACAGAGACAGGGCTTCTGATGGCGGGCGAATTCACTCAACAGCTCTTGGTTTTGCATCAGCCGAAGGGCAAGTTGCAATTACGCGTTTGCTAATGGAGGTTGGCTGCGACAAGGACAGGGTCGCAGTGTCTGATAGTGGCAAGCGCGAAAGCGCAACCCCTCTAGGCCTGGCCTGCTTTCATGGTCACATGGAAGTCGTTGATATGCTGTTGAGAGCTGGCGCCGACAAGAATGTGCTTTCCCGAATCGGCAGCTACGACACCACAGCCCTTGGCTTTGCAGCCGCTCAAGGCCGTCTGGAAGCCCTGCAAGCACTGTTGGAAAGCGGGGCTGACACGGACGCAGCTGGTGGTGATGGGCCCCTTGTGCTGGCTTCAGGCCGCGGGCACATGAAGGTTTTGCAAGTGCTGTTGGATGCCAGAGCTAGCTTGGAGCAAACTGCGCAGGTTGGTTCTGTGAGGATGACGGCTTTGGGCCATGCGGCCAAAGCTGGCCACCGGGAAGCTGTTCAGCTGCTGCTGCAAGCTGGGTCCACTAAGGAGGAGTGCGATGGCTGCACACCTCTGGCCTTAGCATCTGGCGCAGGACGTGTACATACCGTGCGCCTGCTCTTGGAGGCAGGCCATGACGTTGACCAGCTATCCTCAACTGCAGGCGCGAAGTTATTGTCATGTGTGGCTGCTGCGAAAGCATCACCCCTTGCCTTGGCATCTCTCGCTGGGGAGCGGGCCTTGGTGCACCTGCTGTTGGAGGCTGGGGCTGACAAGGATGGGTGCAGCGGCGTGGCACCTCTGACCTTGGCATCCCGTGAGGGGCATCTGCACATCATCCAAATTCTTCTTCAGGCCGGCGCTGAGCGAGATAATGTATGTCAGGTGGAAGGTTTTAGTTTGACCCCAATTGGTTCGGCATCTTTGCATGGCCATGCAGAAGTTGTTCGATTCCTGTTGGAGGCCAGGGCCGACAAGGACGGAAAAGCCAGCGCTGCACCATTGGCGTTGGCTTCAAGCAGAGGTCACTTGAACATTGTGGAGCTCCTCCTCGAGGCTGGTGCCGACAAAGACAAGGTCTGTGAGGGCAGGCGGCTTCGCGCAACAGCCATAGGTTTCGCAGCTAGAGAGGGCCATGTGCCAGTTGTGAGAGTGCTTCTGGACTCTGGGGCTGACAAAGATGGCAAAGATGGTGAAGCAGCGATAGCTTTGGCATCCAGCCAAGGCCACGTAGATGTCGTGCGACTGCTGCTGGATGCAGAAGTAGCCAAGGATGAGATCTCCGGGGCCGTGGGCATCCTTGCGACTCCTTTGGGCCTAGCAGCACGCGGCGGCCATGCAGAAGTCGTTCGCATGCTGATTTTAGACCGTGCTGACCTGCACCAGGTGGGAAAATCCTATTGGCGCCACACCGCAACACCACTTGCCTTGGCGTCCCTCCACAGCCACGCAAATGTCGTGCAATTGCTTCTGGAGTCGGGTGCTCGAACAGACGTGGGAAGCTTTGTTGGCTGGTATCGGGAGAAGACACCCCTGGGCTTAGCATGCGGAAGAGGAAATGCAGAGATTGTGCGCTTGCTGGTGGATGCTCGCGCTGACCTAGACATGGGCATTGTGGAGTTCGGATTTCCTACAGCTACACCTATGGCTCTTGCTTGCTGGAAAGGCAACGCAGATGCCGTGAGGGTGCTGCTGCAGTCTGGGGCCGACATAGGGAAGGTTCTGAACACCTTCGCTTGGTGGCCGCGGACGCCATTGGGTGTAGCAGTCTCC
The DNA here is from genome assembly GCA_905231905.1 of Symbiodinium pilosum. NCBI lineage: Eukaryota > Dinophyceae > Suessiales > Symbiodiniaceae > Symbiodinium > Symbiodinium pilosum. The sequence goes on from CAJNIZ010042879.1 coordinate 7,940, forward strand.
TACGGCCACAAAGAAGTCCAGCAATTGCTGCTGGAGAGCGGAGCGCGTCCTTTCGGCCAGACTGTCGTTCAGTCCATCCTCAGTTTTACGTGCCTTTCAAGAGGGGAATGACAGGTCTTGGCAAAGGCGAATCTCAAGCCGCTTTGTAAAACAAGACACTAGACGTGTCATCCGCATGTCAGTCTTCTTTTGGCTTCCTTATCTGCCAGTGCTACCATGTAGCGCCACACAGCTTGTGCGGCGTTGGGGGCACTCTGCCCAACATCAGAAGAACCCGTGTTTTTCTCTGCAATCGCACGCCGGGACTCTATCTATGTAAGCACATGGCAAACCCCAGCCCGTGTTTTTGTTGAAGCACCGCACGAATGCACAACAAAACTCAATGCACAGCAAAACACACACCGGCAAGATCAGAAGCCGCAGCAACCGTAATTAATCAAGAAGCACTTGCACGTCTGTTTGCAACAGTCCATTTCCTCAGCATGGCCTGATCAAGCTACGCTTTCTGAGGGGAGAGGCTGTGAGGATAGGGCAGCAGAACACACCTTCAATGTTGAAAGGACACGAAAGAACTGACTGTAGCTAGGTCCATGATGCTCCACATCTGTGGAGGCCCCAGAAACATGAACACAGAATTGCACCACTGGAATGAACTTCCCGATTACACGCGCCATCTTTGTTGTTGTTGTTGTTGTTGTTGTTGTTGTTCCTGTGGCACTTTGTAGGGGGAAGCTGCTCTCTTTTTTGTTCTCTGCAAGTTTGTGGATGTAGCTGAAGCTACTTAGCTGACCCTAAATCCGGCTTGCAGGACAGCGAGGTCCATGAGGGCAGTTTTGCCAGATGGTGCGCGACTGCTATGTCCGTTTCAGTGCTTGGGCAGCCAGCTTCAGGGATGTTGAAAGAACAGGGCTGATCGGGTTCTAAAAGGACAAGGATTATGAGGGGAGCGCGTAATGCGGATGTTCAACAAAGCTTTTAAGGATGATTCCTTGCTGAGCGAAGTTTCGAGGAAGATTGATTCTACAAAATTTTGTCTTGGGTACCGTGGCCGAGCGCGGCGTATGGCAGACTCAACGCAGTTGCTCAATGTTGAGAAGCCGGCGGATGCAACTGCTGAATCCAGCTTGTTGCTGGCATGGGTGCGGCTACAAATTGCCACCAGAGATGCAAAACAGGTGCTGCGAAAGTGTAGGTCGCGAATGCTCTGCAACGTTACCAGACGTACCAGCGCTGGTTCAGCGAAGTGTGGGTCAAAACATGCGGAGAAGTTTCTGCGAAAATTCGTAAGGTCAGAAATGCTTTCTAGAAAGTTCCACAGAAATTCCACTGCAAATTCCACTGTAACCGACAGCCCGGCGCGGCAAGCGCCGCTTGTACGCAGAGCTTTTGGTGTAGCACCAGAGTTGGCATGGGGGATTGGTGACGTCAACTAGCCAAGGGTCTTCTCAGCTCCTAAATCCCAGCCGTTATGCGTGCTTTCAAAAGCATCCCAGCCACGGAACCTCCTGCGAAGTTCCCAGCTTTTGCCATGATTGATTTCAACATGTTTCGAGCTCAAGACAACCCCATCCAAACAAATCCTAAGGCGTTCAGGACACCACCTGCGAAGAAAAGAGATCAATAAAATTCCAGCATGAACTAGGGAGGCCCCAACCACCAAACGTTGTGTCCCCAGGTTGAGAATCATAATGTGGGCAAAGTCAGGAAAGTTTGCTTGACAGGAAGCTTGTGTTTTGAACGTGTGTGGATTTGGACCGACGCTTGAATGCGCAGTTGTAGAATGTCGGGTGCCGGAAGTGAAGGAGGAGAAGGAGGAGGAGGAGGAGGAGCAGCAGCAGCAGCAGCAGCGCACATGGTACCAACGGCAATTGCGTAGTAGCAGAATGAAAAGCGGGAGCAACAATGATGCCGTAAAATCGAAAGCTGTGTACTGCCATGAAAAGGAGCACACGCTCCTTCTCAAACGCGAAGTCTTACAAAACCTTGTGGAATGTTTGGGTATTTGCAAGCGTTTAGTGAAGCAAAGACATGGCAGCAGTGGTATTATGTTTTTTGTTGGCTGTGTAGGTTTGCGGGCCAAGGATATTTTGAGAAGGCGAGTAGCCAAACAGATGGTTCCTGCTTCAGTTCAACTTCTTCAATCCATAGATCCTGTCCTACATGAACTCTCAAAGGGGCTTGCTCGAAGCACCTCTCAGCCTTCTCCACCACAAGGCCTCTGCAGCGGGCTGTTTGAAGTCGCCAGCATCCCCGAGGAGCTTCAATGCTGCGACGGCCTGTGGTACACCTCGCACGGGCAGGCACCGCTATCCCCAACTGCAATTTCCGTGGATGATCAGAACACAGGAGTTCGGATTTCCGGGGTAGTGGAAAGGCCAGGTTCTTGAGCTACATAAGTGTCACTTGTCCGTCCGGCAGTGTAGATGAACAGGTAAAACACAATCATGACAGCCAAAGCTTTGCACCTTTCAGCATCGTAGGGTTTATAGGTCTGGAAGCCCCACCAGCAGACATGCTGGTGCACGTTCCGTGTTTAGCTTCCATCAAGAGAAGTCTGCTTGCAAAGGATACATGCGTTTTTTAGGTGATGCTGTGACATATGCCATTTTACGGAGCATCTACAAGTCTGTCTTCACCCAGGTGTGTACATGCTCTTGCTACCCCTTGATTCAAAGGAAATGAGCCAACACCACATTTATGACTTTTCCTGAGACCATGATGCGGGCGGCAATCTTCTTGTACAGGGATCTTGCTTGCCTGCGAGAGCCAGCAAACCAGCGGCAGGCTTTCATGACGCTCGACAGCCCGGTGGAGTTCTGCAAGTATCCATGCTTGGGAGGGTTGCCTGACATCTCACGGGCCCCCGTGGCCGATCTCGAGGTCGGCCGGTCGCAGGAAAAGTCGAGAAGCCTGCGGCTTTATTGTTCTAACTCGCCCCTGTGTGTCCGTGTGTGTCAGCAATTCGTCTGTGTCTGTAGTGAGGCACATCGAGAAGTTGATGTGTAGCTCGTCTTCCATAACCACCTTATCCCAACTGGAGTACGTGTACGTTGCGCATGTTTGGTCTGGACTGGTAACGACCAGTACTTCACCGGACCTGCTCACCCGCTCCAACTATTCTGAGCTGAAGTAGATAAAACCCCCTGGATTTGCGCACAGTTGTTTTCAGGATCAAAGACTACTTCATACAGCAGAGGTATGTCGGTAGAACAAAACCTTCTGGGAAGGTTTAGGTTAGAGGTGGTTTTAGGTGTGGAGTCTGAAAACTGAAAAGTCTGCAGCTCTTCCACTTGGGACCATTATCCCTGATTCTATGCAACTGTACTTTTTTTCGTTCGTTGTCTTACGGTTTTTTAGTCGGGGGAGTGGGGCGGGGGACCGTTACTATAGGAGAGCTCGGATTAGTTTGTGTGTGACATTGCACCAGCTGACACTCGCTGCCACGAGTCTCCCAGCGCAGGTGGTTACCACTGGCATTGTGGGTCCCAACGCTGGCGGCCTAGTCAAAAGATGTCAGAAGTCATCACTGCAGTTTTGACACATGCTGCGCGCACAAATGGCTGAGTTGCCGCAGCTCGGCTCATTTGGCGATCCTATCCTCATGTGCGGCCATCGGATGAAAGTGCTGTAGAACTCCATGCGGGTGGTGTGGCCAGATGAGCGCTGCAAGACAAAAAGCATCTGGGTGGCTCGGGTGGGTGGCGTGATTCTGCTCGCTGCTGGGGCGAGGTGTTGGCTGTTTGATGCAGGGTCGCGCAGGCTCCATGTGGCTGTGGCCTGTTCCCCCCAGGCTCCGACAGCCCGAAGGAGGCCCAGCTCGCGTGGCACACGTGCAGCAAGAGCACGCGCAAGGCCGGGTGCAAAGTCTAGGCCCATGCAGCGGGAAGCTCCAAATGCTGTGACCGAAGCGAGGAGAACCGCCCCTCCCGCCCCAGCCTTCGTGCCTGGGCTTGTTCGGCCCGAGGCAGTTGACATCGACGAGCTGAAAGCAGAAGGTGCGCTATTGGTAGACAAAGGGTCGGACATCGAGGAGGCTGTTCGCTGGATCACCGAAGGAGGTCGTGCCCTGGTGGTGGGTCACTGGCGTGACCTGGAGAGATGTCGGGCCGCGGTCCTTAAGCCATTGAAGCGGGCTCCTGCTAATGCAAAGGAAGCAGAAAAGCAGCGAACTCTCAAAAAGCAGCTGTCTGATCGATTGCTGGGTCGGGTAGTGCAAGGACGCATTGCTCTTCAAGGTGCTCCGCGAGCTGACTTCTTACTGACATTGTGACCCATTTTTGAAATTGAAGTCAAGACTCCATTCCATTCCATTCCCGTTGTTCGGACTTGCGATGTATTCGGTTTCCAATCCTGTGGATGAGTCGCTAAGGTATGGTGATCTTTTTGGAGGTGGCCGGCAGTTTGCGCTCCCCTCAGGTGTACTGATGGGCCTGGCCAATGCCTGGCAATACTTTGAGGGTGGTGTGCGATTTCCATTCCTGGCACCGCCGGTGCTCTCAGGACCAGTGCGACCCTTCTACGGTGTCTATGCATACCCACACCCGGTGACGCACTTTGAGATGTTAATTGAGTGGTTGCAGAACTGCAGCAGCCGCCCAACAAACGCCCTGGACCTGGGTACCGGGTGTGGTGTGGTGGCCTTAGTCCTGCGGCAGCTTGCCGGCATCCCGGATGTCGTGGCTACTGATGTGAGCCCCAATGCTGTGTATGGGGCCCAGGAGGAATTTAAACGCCATGGCATCGTGGGCTTCAAGGTGCTTTGCTCAGACCTCTTCGAAGGGTTGGAAGGCCAGAGGTTTGATTTGGTGGTCTTCAACCCACCATGGCTACCGCTGCCGACGCCCTCGGCCAACGAGCCTCCCAGGACTGTGCTGGATCTGGGGAACTTCTACTCGTCGGATCTTTTCCGACGCTTCTTCGAGGGTTTGCCTGAAGTGCTGAACCCGGGTGGCAGGGCCGTGGTCCTCTTCTCCAACCACGCCTTCAACCGGGGCTACGTCCATGAGCATCCCCTCAGAGAGGCGCTCCGAGACTCGAACAGCTCCATCCAAATCACCCAGGCCAGGCTCCTTTTGCCTCAAAACTGATTCGTTAGCCTTGCTTGAGGAAAGCTGTCGAGCCCTGCAGGTGTTGAGGCGCGACTTCGACATCGAAGGCCGGCGGAGGCGGACCGGGCGACCGCAGGTGAAACCAAGCCTCGAGGAGCCCGCGGCGGAGCTCTGGGAATTTCGGATCCCGGACCTCGCCTCAACAGACAGTGCAAAAAGGAGTGCTTGACTCCACGATGTAGCGGGCTTTCATCGATGGGTTCTGCTAAGTCAAATTCCGCACTCAGGTCCCAAAGATCTCCACCCTCACATACTCTCAGTCAGGTAACCTCCAAGCCTTGGAGAAAGCTCAGAAGCCCCAAACCCTTTCGACGCGAAGCCCGTCAACGCTGTTTTGTGCCAAGCCGGCCCTGTACAGCCTTCCCAGGCCTTCGTCGTGTCGGAGCCCCTACCCGTGCCGATTCTGCCGGGCCACGTGCCACTCTTCTCGGCCAAGGAGGGGCTTGCTAGAGGTGTAGAGTCTACAGCAATTCAGGCAGGTATATGGCTTTCTGACATCAAAGCCCCCCGACAAACACTTAGTGCAGGATATTGGTCGCCCTTTAATGTTGGGACAGGATCCAATGTAGCAACTGGTGTGTGTGTGTGCGTGTGCGCGCACAGGTATGTGGGACCTTACTCCCCGGACCTGGTATTCTCCGGTGTATCCTTGATCGCTCTCCACCATAAATAAAGGCAAGCACAACAAAGTAGGCATCCAGGCCCGGAAGGCTGCCAAGGCCCTCTGCGCCCTTTGTGATCCCATAGCAGGACCACCAGAAGCAGATGGCTACGGCGGTGCTTAGCATCGGCCGGCTCTTCTCCGCAGAGGCGCAGGCCTCCAGGGGATCGAGCTGCAGAATGATTGCCTGTAGGAGTTGCAGAGGGATTGTGCAGCGTTTACGTTTAAGTAGGAATGATGATTTATGGATGCGCGCTGTCTGAAAGAGCGGATACGGAGAAACTGATTCAGGCTTTCGGCGTTGAACGCCTTTGATTTTGAAGTCAGGGTTGGTGGGAGCAAGTGTTAGCATGCGTACACTTCGTGCCGTTCGATGCCCTGGGCTTGCCCAAAGCGCTGTATATGAATATGTTAGATGCGCTGAGTTTCAACATTGTTGCGGGAACCTTGGCTCATGTTGTCCACATTGCTTCTTCGGATTGAGCAGAACAAACTTCAAGATGCAGCTGGGGCTTGGAACAGTGCATGACCGGCCCAGTTCAGATGGAATCTGCATGCCTTTCGGATCCTACAAACGTGGGGTCAGTCAAGCTACAGCCTATGTCGATCATGCTGACTCAGCCCGGAAATTGTACGTAGAATGTTGAACAATGCTCATGGCCTCAGATCTTGTGGTTCATTGTGCAACACTATGCGAACATGCGAACACGCACTGACCGGCCAGTCATTTACAAGTCTCGTGTTATCCAGCTATGCCCTTAATTTCAGTGGGTGGTGGTCTGCCTGGCATGGCGTGAAGAGCCTTGCATTAGGAGAAAGAGAGCAATCTCCAACACAGCTCAGCTACAATGCCCGCATGCTTTAACAGGCTCCATGAGCTTGAGGAACCTAGAGTCAGGTATTTCAAAGCATCCCCAACAGATGATTACATTGAATTGAACCTCGCTGAACTGTTCCGGAGCCCCCGATGAAGTCTAAGCTTGCTCACAAGCTTCATGCCTCGTCCAAAGCCAACATCTCTCAAAGTCAGTCCTAACGACCCTGCGGATCCCTAGTCCTCGAAGATCCCAAACATCCCCAAACTCTACCCTTCTTTCCTTTCTTTCTTCTGAGGCCTTGATGGCCCGCAGCCTCGTGCAGCGGATCGTTTCACACCTCCGCCAGTCTCCAGGCTGGCGCCAAGATGTCTATGAAAAAGGGTTGGTAGAATGGGACAGTCTAGGGATTCTTTCTTGGGGTTGTCGACTTGTTGGATTCCTATCACAGTGTGTGATAGTGAAACGGAGATCATGGACGCTCGTCAAAATGATACCGTGCTAATGCGTCAGAACATAATGGGAGATGATTTTGAGAAACAACCATGTGTCCGCACTGAGCACTTCTCAAGTGCGTATTAGGTGCAAGTTCAGTATCCTTGGCATCAAGCAGGGCCCTGCCTGCCAGGAAAAGACGGCTCGTAGGGTAGAGCTTCTTGGCAAACAGCTGTGGACCTGGCTCTGGGGGCAAGTATAATGTCTTGTAATCCGGATCTGCCTTTCATTTGCAGTTAACTCCACCACTGACGACATGGAAGGTGCAGATGCGGATGCACAGCAAGCTTGGGATGCCATGGATGCCCTGAAGCCGGGGCCGGAGGAGCCAAGAGATGTGGCGTACCAGAGGTTTTTGCCTAGACCCTTTTGAGAGAACCTTGCTTGCTCTCTTTTGTGTGTGTGGGTCGGGTGTTAGGTAGTAGGGTTTTGCGGCAGGGTTTTCTGTGCTTGGGGGCCGAGTTTTCGAGGTTTGGTTGAAGAAAGCTGCTGGATTTCGGGCTTGGAGGAATTGATCAAGGCTCCATGACCTTTCCTATGACAAAGGTGGCGCAGGGTAGCAAAAAAGCTCACGACATGCCGCACTCGGACAATAGTGAGGCACAAGACTGGGCACGAGCAATGCCTCCAAGTGTGTTTTGTGTTTTGTGGCTTAAGGTTTTGGATTTTGCTTTGCTATGCTAAAAGGTTTGCTGTGCGAAAATTATAGGATTAATCTGAAAAGCATGCATGTTGCTGCGTGATTGGTGCAGGCCTATCCGACTCGCATTGAATATGTGCTTCTGCTTAGAGAAATCAAGGTCTGTTCTGCAATGTCAGCCCAGGGAAACGCTATGTTGTTATCACAGTGGGACATGCGCATTGGCTGTCTCTGACATATTTGCAACCCGCATGCCATGCTTGCGGCCTACTTGGCCAGAGCCGCAAGATAAGGCCCTCAAGGGGCTGGTCTGCGGCTGCTGGGGTTCCCCAGGCTGGGCACTCGGCTTCATTAGCTGTGGAAGAGCTCAAAAACCATCGGGCGGGGTAACTTGTTTTTTCGAGGTTGCAGTGCGCGCACAGAGAAGCCATCAGGGAAAAGTGCAGAGACAGCTCCAGATCATGCCCTCCTCATGTTGAACAAGGACCCAGCAGGTCTTTGGTTAGATGGCGGCCCTGCTTTCAAGTACCATCGCTCTTCCTGCTATGCAGGCTAGTCGCTCAGTCATTCATCATTCTGCGCGTTAGATCGCTGAAAGAGGTGTTGACACTGGCGGCTCCAGGCTCCAGAATATCATCGCTGTGAGCACATCATTAACTTGTGGGCAGGCTTCGAGGAAACTCCAATTAGGTACCCGGGTTCCCGATTGTATTGCAAGCCAGAGTCAAGCTCCCTCACAGGGCCCTGATTCCAACAGACGCCAAGCCCAAACCATGTAAGCAGAGGGCCATCGTGACAATGATGAGTGGATAGTCATGATTGAATAGAATGGCAAAGCTGGTTAAACTCATAACTAATGAACGTAGGCCGTAGTCGGGGTAGTAAAGGACGAAACAACTCTGAGGCCTTCGCCTCGGTGGACAGCCAGGGAAGGTCCCCGGAGTCATGGCTTTGTCAACATTTTTTGTTGGGTGTGGAGATTTCACCGCAGGGGTTATACAGGATGTAGGCATTATGGGGCTACCGAGGTTCTAGGGTTTTCCCTATGGGGCCTGAGACGCGACTTGTTCATAGATAGCTGAGTTTGGTTACACAAGAAAAGGTTGCAGCTGCCGCTGGGACAGTCTGCCTGTTAAAGAATGATGCAGCAACTGCTGAGCGCTGCTGAAACTCAATGGGTTTGCAGGACAGCTCTGCGCTTGGCGATGGACGGTGGCCACTGGAACTGCGTTCAGCCTCTCATTGAGGCCTGGGATTGTCGGCAGGGGAGAACTCCTGGGAATTAGCAGCATGGCTTGGAAAGCTTGTGCGCTGAAAGTCGTGCGGCAGCAGGTTTCAAGTGGTCAAAGGCTTTAAGCGAAAGAGTTGTAGCTTCATAAGGCCAAATGTGGCATCATGCGTTCACGCTTCCGGCTTAGGTCTGCCAATTTTTCTTAGAAATTTGGAGTCATGTGGGGTGTCCACGTGCATGGTCTGTTGCAGGCCTGCTGCAGCCTTCGCTCTGTCACTGAGGACCATGAAATCTTCCAGCGTGATCTCCCGATACCCGATCCTCCCCATCTCTTGCAAATCTCTATGAGCCTAATTTTCATCCACACCATCAAGCTGAAAGAAGGCAGCTTTCCAGGGACGAGGTTTTACTTCCGACTGCATGTTGCGCCGCATATTGAAGTACGACGCACACACGTGATCAACGTGATGCGCAAAGCAAATTATGGAACGCTTTCCGAAACCTGAGCCCGAGGGAGGCCCAATCTACCTGTTGAAAGTTTGTTGGACCTCTGCGATCAGATTCACTCATTATCCGAGCATCTTGAGCAGGACTTGCGGTCGCCACTTACAGCTGCTGTGGAGCGTGGCTGTGGTGAGGCAAGACTGGACACTCCATGCAGCGCGCTTGCACATTCCTTCGTATCCTCATTGCATTCTGTTGTCTGCTATCCAACTTCCGGCTCTTCACTCCGATGGCCAGGAAGTCTTGGGCTTGGATAATAAGCTTCTGGGCCTCAGCAAAGAGCAGCTGCGACTTGCAGGACAACTGTTGCATGGGCAGGAACATTTTCAAAAAGTTCTGAGGTGGAGTACTGGACTTGTTTGTCAGGTTTGACAGAGTTAGGAATCAGAGCTCTGAGCGAAAACGGCGGAAACTTTCTAGTAGGAGGTATCCGTTTCTGCATTCTTGAGCCTTCGCTGAAGATGGCTCACTAAGAAACAGCGTTTCTTAGACGAGACGGCCGCATCAATCCGATGCTTTTGCCAATCCTCCCGCCTGTGGCTGCAAGACAGGCTTCCATTCCCCTTCTATGTCTGGGAAGCACGTGATCTCTCTCCCGATCCAGAGGACAGATTTGCCAGATCATCAAGTCCAAGGATTCCAAGGATTCCAAGGGTGTCTCTGCGAGACTTGACGCCTGGACCTTGGAAGCTGGCAGGTGGCTGTGCTCTGTCTTGGGTAAACGCTTTCAGATGAGAGTTATCTTGGGCAGAGTGTACCTTTCGTCTGAAGACGCCTGTAGACCACTTTGGCCTTTAGAGTCTGCAGAGGTACTTTCCACCTACTCAGCAAGTCATGAAGAGTCTGCAGTTCTTCCGTGCTATTTGCAAAAACTGCAATACTTTGCAGTCTGATCCGGTCTGAAATATGGTTCTAGCTACTTAATTTCTGCGAGTGGATGGAGGTCTTGTCCATCAAGAGTCAAGGATTACGTCTCATGAGCTTCAGCGCTTAATGGCCTGCATTGCTACCTTCAGCTGTTCCATGCACATTTGCATTGCCGCAGTGATTATGAGGCATCCACACTTCGAAGTGTGCACAGAAAGTGCATGGTAAACACTGCCTGCCTAGTTGACAAAATCTGGACTTTTGCAACTGAGGATGTGGCATCGCAGGTGATGACGCACTTTGGCGCTCAAGGCGAAAAAGGGCTTTGTGGCCAGTGGCCTTCAAGCTTCTTTAGGTCAGTTTCACTGAGGTTGCTGGCTCGGGCCTTCAATTGTTCATATTAACCAAACTTTCGCGGTCACGTTGCAGAAGATGTATTTGTCTACGTTAGGATGCCCTTTCAAACCGCGCTTTCAGTGAAGAGCGTTGAGATCCTTTGCACACTCATTGTTGAATTACTCAATGCATGGATCAAACATATACATTTGCTGTTGGATCTCTGGAATTGTTTTCTGACTAATAGAGCTTCGGGAAAGGGAGATTCCAGAAAGAGATCCAGATGCGTTTGCTTTGGTGCTTGAGTCTCAGGGCCCGGTTGTCTCACAAGCAGGAGTCAGAGATGATTCCCTGAGCCGGCACGTGTCATGCAAGGGCGGCCGATTGTTTCCTGGTAAGGGCCTGGTCGGTTTGCCCAGAGGACGCATCAACGTCATGCTAAGACTCGTCACCAAGCTTGTCTGGCAGCAGGCTTGCTCAGGGCACGTTTCCGCAACAAGCCTTTTCACTTGGCTCTCCCGGACAGGCCAGGGTGGCAGAATGGGGCAGAGGTTGAAGCGCCCAAAATGGGGAGCCTCAGCATGAAGTGAGGCAGCTGTCCATGCAGTCCAGGCAGCTGTTGGCTGGCAAAGCGTGGTTCGTCAATCAGTGCTGCAAGTGGCAGTTGCACAGCGACGCACGGAATGAAGCTTGCCAGTTGCAGAAGACTGAGTCAGAAACCGAGAGGTACAGCCAGAAGAACAGCCTAAGAGTCAGCAGGAGATCTTCCGCCAAGTTCAAGTTCAAGTTCAGTCTTGGGAGATCCTGGAGCGGATCTATGAGCTCGTGCCGCGTGAGTGCCACTACCCCAAGGGGTCTCCGGGCCAACACGACGGCACTAGGTGCTATCCTCAGGAGC
>CAJNIZ010042879.1:19594-40818 GCA_905231905.1 Symbiodinium pilosum
TCAATTCGCCTGGGAACCATAAGAAACCTAAATTAAGAGTGCACCTTTGATGGCTCAGTGTCAAAAATTGACTGCCTTAATTGGGCTGATTCACACCAAAGAACTGTGAAACATCGAACTTCGGCGGCGACCCCGCCACGATCTGGACGTCCGAATGGGGTCCAAATTGCATAATGATGGACGGTGCCTCTTCACCGAGAACTGTTTTGGAGCCAAGGATCATTAGCTCCCTTGTGGCCACCTTGACTTGTAAGCTGAGTTTCTTGACCTTGGAGGCGTTAGCTAGTTGAAGCCGCAGGACAAACTTACGTGAATCGCCACCTGCGCTAGCGAAGCTCTGCGGCCCCACAGGTTAGCTCCATTTACCGCCCCTTTTGATCACAAGGGGCTCAACAGGGATTTTTGGACCAGTGGGGCCCCTCCAGAGCTCAACTCTCTCTGCAACTTCCACGGGCTCGAAGGCTTTCCTGACTGAAATCTGAATCGTTCTCCCTCCAGTTGAGGTGTCGAGGCTCTTTAAGGCTGAACGCAACTCAAGGATTGCCTTTCGAGCTTGCTCAGTCTGACTGTGGTTGAAGGCCATTGCGTGCTTGGGTCCAGGGTTGGGGGATGGCAGGCTTCCACTCTGCTCGGGGGCATCAGCAGTGTGACCTGCAGCCTCGCCCACAAACTTCCTGGCTTCACACAATGCTTCCTCATCAGACAGGTGCTGACCCTTGTACAAGCGGATGAGGCTAACAATACCAAGGCGCATCGTCTCAGTGCTGATCTGAGTTGGACCATTGGCAGTGTGTGGCTCATGTTGATCGATTACTTGCTGGGAAATGACTTCCATGTTGTCCCTAAGTGGCGACACGGAGCGGGTTCTGACTTGCACGTTGTCCCTAACTGGCGACCTGGAGCGAGATCTGGACATCGACAACTCGGATCTGTGGCTAAGTGGGCTCCGCCGCGCAGAGTCCTGTTCTAGAAACTCCAAGAATCCGCTGAATGCAGCTCGCACTCTAAAGATGCAGTCTGCGTCCATGGTGTTGCTGAATCCACTCCCGAAACACTACCACTACTGCAGCTCACCAAAAAAGAAAACTTGAAAGGAATGGCAACGCCGAAGCTTCTCATCAGGCTCAAGTCTGCTCGCATAACGCTCTCATTCACGGAGCGGACTTGTGATGACCAAAAAAAACAGGAAAGCGGACTCAGGGTATGCTTCGAAAAAATGGCCAAGAGTCCACGTCAGGCTTGCTGCAAATCGTGTCAAGACATTCGCATGTGCAAGTGGGGGGCAGCGAAAAGCAACAGATCGACAAGAAAATGATTAGCGCACGGTCACAGCAAGCACTCCCGTGCAAAAACAAAAAAAATACTTACCAAAACTTGCCAGCCATGGATCTCGACCAACAAAACTCATTATGCCAAAGCTGTTCAAAATCGGCAGCCTCAAAACTTGCAGACTAGAAATTGCAGCAAACGAATAAATCAAGCCAAGTCCTTGCCCCTTGCACAATCACGCTCAACAAGGAACCATGTGTGCTAGAACACGTTAGGGAAAGGCACCGGCTGACTAGCAAACTACGGCGTGAGAAAGCCTGGCTGAGGCTCCGCACTTGCATGCCCGCTTAAGTGATGCTGTTCCATCACGGCAGTCTCATTGATGCAAGGGAGATTGAGGCTCAAAGCCAGATGAGGCGACACCGGACGAAGACGCAGATCAGCGTGGATCGATAGTTGGCATCGGCTTGGGTTGGGCCAATCAAAGGAGCCACAGGCGCCCCATGTCATGGTGCCTGAAGTGTACAGTGTACAGAGAAGTGCCCGCATGCAACCATGGCATCGGCTAGTCCGATGCAAGTCGCACTCTACACGCACACCGATCGTCTTCACCTAACTGCCAACGTTTGGTTGTTGATGATTCGGTGCTTCTCTACCAAGCATACAAGCTGGTGGTGTTCCCAGGCGAACATACGCGGAAACAGATCGGGAGCTTTTGGCATTCCCCGCGCCCGTTTGCCCAGATCTGGAGCGTCAGCTGCCCATGCCCCTTCGTAGGGATTGCTAGAGAATGTCGAACGCAGGCCAAGTGCTTGTGATGCGGCATTTTCAGAGTCTCCAAGAGGACAAAATCTAGGGGTGACCATTTGAGATATCACAACTCACTATTGGTGAAGTGTTTTGTGGGTCTTGCGGAGGGTTGTGTATGTTACAGATGAAAGCCGAGTGGAGTTTAGAGGACGCGAGGCCATCGTGCTCATTGCAAGAGGATAGGTGGCGTGCGCAAGAGCTGCGCTGCATTGGAAACGGGATATCTAGACTCGGTGGTCAACGATGACAGGCTTCGCCCACTTTGACATATTTGAGGGCTTGTTCCAAGTTCACAGGCCCTGCGGCAGTTTTCTGCGCTGATGCAAGGCTTGCAGATCACGTATGTCACATGATGTAGAAAACTTGCGGCCTCCGCCTGGTTTCTAGGGTAGAGGGGTCGCTTGTGATTTTGGGTCGCTCGTGACTTTTAGCATTTTGTGGTCACGAAATGCAGAACTGTCATTGTTTTCTGCCTTTGTGAACTTCTCATTTTGGCTCGCTTGTGACATCTCACAGAATTTGTGGTCGCGACATGCAGAACTGTTGTTGTTTTCTGTCATTAAAAACCTTAAGCCCAAACCCTTTAACCCAAAACCATGACCGTTAACCCTAAAAACCCTATACCCTAACCCTAAAAACCCTAAACCCTAACCCTAAAAATCCTAAACCTTAACCCGAAAAACGCTAAACCCTAACCCTGAAACCCTAAACCCTAACCCTAAAACCCTTAAACCCTTACCCTAAACACTTCAGACCCTAACCCTAACAACCAAAAACCTTAATTAAAAAAAACCTAAACCCTAACCCTAAAACCCTATACCCTAACCCTCAAACAATGTTAAAACCTAACCGTAAAAACCTTCAATCCGAACCCTGTAAACCTAAACCCTAGCCCTCAAAACCTTAAACCCTGACCGTAAAGACCCTAATCCCTAACATAAAAAACCTTAAATCCAAACCCTTAAACCCAAAACCCTAACCCTAAAACCTCTAAACCCTAACCCTAAAAATCCTAAACCCTAACCCTGAACATCCTAAACCCTAACCCTAAAAACGCTAAACGCTAACCCTAAACAACGCAAATTGTAACCCTAAACATCCTAAACCCAAACCCTCAAAACCTATAACTCCTAAAGCCTAACCCTAAAAACCTGGAGTAGTCACAAGAGACCCGGGGCTTTTCTGATCTTGAGCCCAAAGCCGGAGAAGTCACAAGTGATCCGAGGCTTGTTTCCTGAGACGTGTCGCGAATTGTTGTGTTGGAAAAGTCGCAAGTGACCCCCGGTAGAAGTCACAAGTGACCCACCTCTCGAGAAGTCACAAGTGACCCCCGAAAGAAGTCACAAGTGACCCACCTTCCGAGAGGTCTCAAACTGAGAACTCCGTCAATATCAGGGTTAATGCTAATCGAAAAGACCCCCTGAATTTAGCTGACCGCCACAGGCAGCACGCAAACGCGTGGATCGCCGGATTCTGAGTGGGCAGTCGATACCGGGAGGGACGATCACTAATTCGTGCCCTTGCGAAAGCTTGTAATACTGATCATGGATGTCGGAATTCTTTTGTAAACTCTCTGCAGCTCTCGGCCTAAGGCCTGGCACGCTTTCTCCACCACCACTTCCTCCGAAGGAGGTGGGATCCTGTTTCACATCGCATACAGGTAGACTTGACTTGGCAAAGTTGATCCACTTGCCCCTGTTCCCAGGGCTCGTAGGAAACAAAAGCACTGCAAAGCAGGCATCGAGATCGTCATTCACCAAGCCGGCTGCGGGTGACTGGCTTGGGCCTCAGCATTCGGGCAGGCGCACATCGAGCGGACCGTAAACAATCCCGATTTTTTATCCTATATCGTATATATATATATATATGCATATATATGATCTACAGACAGGGTTTTGTCTACATATGCCACATGGCCACATCATAAAAGTAACCTATTTCAAGTCCTATTCTAATTCATGAATTGCTTTGAGTTTTTGTGAACGGCTTCCTAGCGTTTTGCCTTGAGGTTGAGGCTTGGTTTTGGGGACTAGCAGGGAGCTTGCACGCGCGGAAGAGGATCAACTCCCGTGACTAAGATTGAGTCTTTCAATGGTATGCATGAGAGGGAGTTTGCAAGCTTTCTTCTGGATCGTGACATCTACTTCGATCAGCACTAGCACCTATTGCCTTCTATGGAGGGCATGGTCCCGCGGCGGTCCAACGGTACTCGTGCGGTGCTTGTTTTTCGAGAATCTGCAAGTGCCGGACAAGCAAGCTAAGTCACTTGAATCACGGGAAGCGTTGCGTTCTGGTCACACAGATTCGTCAGGCACTTCCTAATAGTTTGACCGAGAGAGCCAACAAAAATTGATCCCTGCATCCTGCATGGGATACGTTTCTCAAACAAAGCACAGGAGTGAAGTCATTATTGCGGACAACTACGGAGACATACAGAAAAATATTCTGACGTGCAGGTTTATTGTGATCAAGCATAAATTCCGTTCGGTTTTCTATGGCCTTGTCGCCTGTCCCTCGAGGCCTCTAGGATCACCATGTCTTAAAAAAGGGGACCTCCCCAAGTGATGGGATCTCGTGACAAAAGCACCAAAAAGGGAGCCCCTGTTCAGGTCTCCAGACTTCTGCCTGCTAGCCCTTGACCTGAGCCAGAGCAGGACTGCGGCTGAGTGCGTGACAAGGGCTTGCAACAGAAGAGTTGTTCTGCAACAACCCGCGCACGGCAATTGCTTTGAAAGAAGAGGTCGCAGTTGAGGCTTGTACATGGCCTGGTGGCACCACGAAGGTGGCCTTCGGCCCACTCCAACGTAAAATCACATGAGAATGTTAGGGCACCTCTGGGCAACTCGGCTTGCAAGGTCGAAGAGGAATGTGGTATCCACTCATCGAGGTGTGCTTTGAGGGTCGGAGTTTTGGGGGCTGGTTATGTCCTGCACATTGCACGTTGCCATGTTTACCAGCGGCAAGAAAGAAGGTTGATTTGAGTAGCCTATCTCAAGACAAGCAGGCTGGGGCAATGACCGCTCAGTTTTTCCTCGGCCTAACTAACGCTTCGACCAAAGCGGATAAAATGGCAGATAATCTGGTTCTTTACTGCCCGATACTATATAGATGACAAATCACATGTCACCAGAGATCTTGAGCACCCAAATCCATCTCCCAAAGCGTCAATGTTCCTAAGCTATAAACGAGATCACCTCCAGCACGCTCTGGGGAAGGAAGTCTCGTCGCGCCCTGCTGCAGCCAGCTACGTGCTCGGCTCTTTGGTGACCCTGGCAGCCGTTAAATGCGGTTTGAGGTTGAAACGATGGTCTAGAGATTTCGGACGTGCAAGAAGCATGGCTAGCAAGAGCCAGGGTTGCTTGGACTACCTGAATGCAGATTCTTGGGTGCATGTTGGGGGAATGCTGCGTGAAGCGTCAGTGTGAAGCCTAGTTGAAGCCTGATACAGTATGTGAACGTGCGAGGAATCTTCAACTCTGCGCATTGACATTCGCACTTGAGGGAGGCCCAGTCGAAAACCCTGGCCCGTCTGCACGGGGGTTCTTTTGCCAGGCGTGTGAGCCTTCAGCAGAACCTTCCTGCCTTGGCCAAGAAGCTGGCGATCTGGACTGCATGGGCTTTTGGGTGCAGGCCTCTAAGGCATCGCAGCCTGTGAGACTTCATTCACAGAAAAGGGCACCAGGCTGGCACCCGGAGCTTTTCAAATTTAAAATGTCCAGCGTTTTGGGGGTTCATTTGCAGTCTGGCTTGTCCACAGGCCCCTCATCAGAGATCTTCGACCTGTAAGGCTGGCAAGCTCTGGGTATCCTCGTGGCCCGGATGTTTCGGTTTCATCGGGGCCCCTTTCGGGAGCCTACCTGAAGAGATGGATGGCCATGCATTGGGGCAGCATTCTGATGCAGGATCGGGCTCTCGGTCAACGCAAAAAGCTAGACACTCAGTCTTTCAGGTTGGGGCTTTCCTTACTGAGGACAGTATTTCTCCACGCATATTCGCACTGCGTTGCGGAGACTGGTAAGGCGAGAGTGCTCCGCTTAATGGCCAGAGAATGATGTTGATCAAGTATCAAGACTCCTGCATTTGTAAGGAGTAGTGTGCGTATTGGACATTCGTAGGTGCGTAGAGGGTTCCTGTTTCCACAAAACATGTGCAGAAAAAGGTGAGAGTAAGTGCATCAGTTGTACAGCAGCTCCCTTGTCCTTCTCAATCAATCATTACTACCAGCGGTGGAAAGAACAATGGAAGCTACCCTATCCACATAGATTTCAATTGGTTGCAACAGCCAGCATTCGACCTGCCCCTACCCATTCTGGGTTGTTGCACGACCCCTTCATTTCTTCTAGCCTAGGTGGCGAGAATTCGCGGAGCCAACTCCTGGATGTGAAGGGCTGAGCTGTGCAGTGACAAGTTGTCTTCTGGCGTCTTTTCGGATTCCAACCAGTTGAGCGGCTCTTGACAATGCGGTAGCCTGTGGATGTTTCGATTACTTGGTTGGACCAGTAGAAATATAATAGGATCTTGCACAAAGCCGTTAACCTTACCTGAATACTCAAAGAACGGTGGCCCAGGATCCCATCCGTTTGCTCCCTGATCAATCAAGGGATTCAGGAATGAATTAAGATACGTTGCAGCTTTCAGCCTGATTTCTTTTCGACCGGGAAGACCAGCATCATGCTTTTCAACATCATTAGCATGGTTTTTGTTCGAGCTGCGGTCACACAACAAGGTGTACAATCATGTTGCAGGCGTTTTTCAGATACCGTTTGCCTCTTTGAGTTCAAGCCTCAGAAAATCTTAAACCTGTTCAAACCGCATGATGCTACTTACTCAAAACCTTTTGCGGACGAACGTCATGCGTTTTCTGATCTGTTAGGGGCCAATATATCTGTCGCCTTGGGACTAAGGTACCTCCGTATGCCTCCGAGGATTCCGCACTAGCGCTGATACTGGAGCGAGCTGCCCGATCCTCAGCCCATTGAGGTTCGCTTTGCAAATCTCGACCACAATGGTATGGGGACTCTCATCGCAGATGTGGCCATTCCGGTTTCTTGGGGTAGATGAGAAAGCTGGTCTGACCTGGAACGTTATCCTGAATCCAGAGGGCCAACCGAACTGCGCTGCAACACCCGATGCACAGCTGAGGCGTGGCATTGCCTAGGCATCCACGGTAAGACTTGCAGACCCCCATAGATGCCACAGCAAGGTGGAAGAGCCGGATTGGCTCAGCGTTGCGAGGCCAGCAGCCAAGCTGCCGAAACGATTCTGTGCCTCAAGACTCCAGACACTGCATTGAATACGCCTTTTGCCCAAAAGAGGTCCCCACTCAACAACCCAAAGTAAGCCAAAGCACGCCGGATCCTGTGAGTTTGAAATGCTGATAAGCTTGCATTGTGAGACACCCACAGATTGAGCAGATGGAGTGCGCGAGCTCTAGCACAGTTTCTCCGCTTGTGCTTCGCTTCCAAACTGCAAAAACCCTAAGGGTGCCTGATACAGCAAAGTCACCAGGAAGTAGTAGGTGAGTAGTATTACAGTGGGAAAATATCTTTTGAAGCTCCAAGCCCATCAACAATGTTACAATGGCCGATTCTTTGGAGGCTCCAAAATTCGTGCTGGACCTCTGAATTCATGGACCCAATCTGTTAAATTGGATGCTGATATTGAAAATTATCCATGTGTGGAGCAGGATCTTGCTCCACGTGGGCGCAAGTCCCACCTCCACGCTCCACGGCCAACCGCTGCTGAACTTCGCGCAAGAACAGGCAGGAAACCACATTCTCACAAACTGCCAGCATCTGCAGATGTCATCTTGGCTTGATTCAAGTTCCCGCAAAGTGCCTGAACTTCCGGTGCAATGTTTATTGCACTGGTATCTAGAATCTCTTGTCTACCTAGGCATTCTTCTTGCAGTCCTGGGAATTCCCACACAGGCGGACAAAAACCAGCCGGGCTTCAACGACATGCTAGAGCCTCTCATGCGAAGGATGGGGCAGGACCTGAAGCGTATTATCACGTATTAGATGGTGTTTTTCCCAAACTATGAGTGGTTCAGGGAGCGGTAGGTGTGGCAGTTTCAAGGGTTGCTTCTGTGTACTGTGAGGGGCTCGAGCCGCTGCGTTGAGCAGTTGAGGGCTGCTTCCTGCTGGCGCGCAAGATGCTTGGGGACTCTTACAATGAATCTTTGTGCAAAGCTGATGTGGTGAAGGGTTGCCTGCAACTGGTAGGTAGCGTAGTTTGCACGGACGAGGGCCAGGCCTATACAGATGTGATGTGGCCTTAAGGTGTGGCAGAAAGTTTCGTCAGCGTTGCATGTACATCAGTGGATGTTTTGATATGACATTCGCCTGTTTTTGGCAATCTCCAGCTTCAGCTTGACAGCACAGCATAGCAGGCTGCATGAGGAGCGTGCTCGTAGTTTGCGGGCTGCTCAGAGCCTTGCGAAAAAGAGCTGCAAACAACTTGAAGTCTGCAAGTGCAGCAGCTCACCCCCAGACTCCCCAGACCTGAGCATCGATTTGAATCCTCCAGGCATACAATGACAAATCCAAGAAGTGGGCGTTGCTGGCCCAAGCAGTGGGTAGTGTAGAAGATTCAAAGTTGCTTCAAAAGCGGGAGGAAGAAGCGGCCACGCCAAACGGAGAGGGGTTGGAGAGGGCAGGCGGGACAGGCCAGAGCCGATCAGTTTCGAAGGCCTTGTTGGGCCTGGAACAAAGCCGCAAAAACACCAGCTTAATCACAAAATTCTTGCAAAAACGCTGACGGCTAGTAGGTTTTTGTTGCTGCCCTGGCACTGAGTATTTATTGGTATAGAGCAGTTTTGCTCCCGCTGCTACTGCTCATTTTGACCATGTCCTGCAGACCTTGACCTGCCAGGATATTGATCCTTGGATCCAGCCAACAGCGCTGTTGGAGGACACAATTAGGGGGTGATGGCTCCGCTTGGCAAATGTAGAGTGCTTGGACCTACATAAATTCAGGTTGGGGGAATGCCCAGGCAATCGTCAGCCTGGGAAGCTCGCAGGCTTCGGCATCTCTCCTGTTGGGAGATGCACATTGACATGAGCCATATCAGCTCCAGAGGCACTGGCCTTTCGTGGCAGGACCGCACCGCCGAGTGCCCAATTTGCCTGGAGACGCGCCTGGGATGCGCTAATCCGCCAGCAGGAGCATGGATCCGTTTCAGGCTGTCTTTGGGGCTGCTATATGAAATCGTAATCCAGGACGCAAGTCTTGTTTTTTTTTGATGCTGACAAGCACAAGAATCCGTAGTAACAGAGACAAGGCTATGGACCTCCACGCCGACCGCCTTCGTCAAGCTCGTCGAAGGCATTCTGCAGTGATCAGACAATGCTTCTTGCAGTGCCCTTACCCAGTCCCTACTAAGAGATTCGCGGGGCTTAGTAGCTGCTCCTAACAGTTCTGATCATCCTTATACTTGGGTAACCTATGTAAGGGGGGGTATATGTAGGATTATTATAGGCCGTAATATGTAGTTACTAAATCCTACAAACCTCCAGCCACATGCCAACATAACCATATTCAGGTACATCAGAGTAAAACAGCCGTTTCCAATTCGCCTTCCATTCTCTTTTGCATTTGATTCTGTCCCAAGTCCAAGATTTCCTCCGTCCACAGGGGGGGTCGCATGAAGATACCGCGACTACTGAGTTGGAAAATGTTCCATCCACATAAAATAGTAGTAAGAATAGTCTTACATATAGTCTAATTTGAATGTTACCAGCAGTACATAAAACCCTATACCTACCGCACCTACGATCATCCAGGAGGACTGAGGTAAAAGGCTTGAGGAGTTCCGTTTTGGCTTGGGTGTAGGGTTTTGGCGTTAGGGGTTGTTGTCGCTGATGAGTGTCGCGAACATTTTGCAATAAGGGTCTATGGTATGGAGTATGGCATGGAGCAGATGGTCCACTCCAGATGAATGGGATTTAGCAACCACTTAATTAATTGGGTTCTAGTCCTATTTATAGTTTCCGGAGCTGGCTTCACACAGGTTACCGTTACCCCAATCATATAGTGGGGTTCTAATAAGTTACAATCCAGTTTGAACCTCCAAAGAAAGACTGTTGGGGCACGTGCCTGTTTGGCATCCAAAAGCTACACAGTGCTCAGAGCGTTACTTCTTCACATCAGTTGGCTTGGTTCTACAAAAACACTAAAGCATACTGTCAGGATTTTTACCATGCAAGTGACATGTCTGAGGGTTGTGCTCTGCTAGAAGGCTGTGGTTTCTGGTTGGCCAGGTGGCTGGCAGCATGTGTAAGGACATGGCTTCCCTGCCTGGTTCAAGGCAGCAGTAGCGCTAGGTCAAGTCACAAAGCATGACAGTCATGTACAATGCACGTGCACGTAATGGGTTTTGCAAGCAGCTCTTGACATCTCACATTGCATAACCTTGGCTGGAACGGCTAAACAAGCAAATGTCAATGGAACCAGTTTGTAGCGGAACATGCGGCAGGCTGTAGTCATCATCCGCCTTGATGTGCTTGATTAGAAAGACCTGTTTTGCTGACGAAGCTCCACTCCATTTCTGACATACGTGCTAGCCCCGAATTCGAATCTGCTAATTGGCAGATGCCAAGTGGCCTTTGCATGCAGTGACAGAAGATGGGACAGGCTGGTTTGGGTTGGCTTTGATTCCTGAAGTTGCGCGTTGTGTCAGACCGAACTCTATCAGGCTGGAAATGACCCTGAAATTTCGAATGGTCTTTGTTCCTCCTATGAAAGCTCAGGGCTAGAAGGGTTTCAACAGAACTGCGCATGTGGTAATTTCTTGGTGAGTGCTTGGCATGTTCGACAGAATGCTTCAGAAGCCCTGTAGCCTCAGAAGCCGGAAAGACTGAACCCTCCAAGGCGTTCCTTCTTCAAGCGTTCTGTCTGGGTTTCCTGTCTGTTTGGGGCAGGGTACAGTAGTTTATGCCCTTCTACCAAGCTCGCTGGTAGACATTTGGGATGTGTTCGTAGGCATTCCATGTGCTTCTTGTACCCTTGCACCTGCTGTCAGCAGTGTTTTTGCTGGAGCCCTTGTTAAGTGCGATATGGCGCTGTAATGTGGCTTGATTTCATCACTTATGGCTTCGTCATTGTGTTTGCCGCTTGTATGCATGGCTGCCATACCCGCTACGGACCAGATATGAGGGTGGCTATGTTGATCATCAAATGTTGCTTTAAGTTGTGAATGTTGCTGCTGTGCCTTTATCAAAGTTCTCAGGGGTCATGGCTTTCCATTTGAATGAGGGGCTTACAGGGCGATTTCAGACGGGCTCCGGGACTCAATGGCTTCTGCAATCGGATCTTCGCATGTTCCATGTGTTCCATCGGCTTTCTTCCACATGCAGCCCGTGTTGTGTAGGTTCAGCCTCAATGGTGATTATGTACAGCTTCAGCTTCTCTATTGCTGTTGCTGCACCTTGTTCCCTCTGTGCTTTTGCGGCACAGCAGTGGTTCTGCTGTCTAGTAGGAGGGGTCCAAGTCCTCACAGCTAGCATCTGCATAAAGAAACCATCCTCAATGTTCCTCGGTTACTACCATCTTACTGAACCTCCCCACCGTATGTCAAGCAATCGCAGCTGGGTACGTCGGCCATGAACGTGTCTTCTGAGGTCCTTTGAGGTCTAGGGGTGACTGCTCTTCTTCCCGCCAGGGCGGCTCTCGAGCCAAAACCATCGACCGTCGAGTGCTCTCAGACGGCAGAATCTACCAGGCGTCATGAACGGCTAGGGGCTGCGTTGAAATGGGGTCTCCAGTCCTTAGCATCGTGCACAGGAAGATAGTTTGACCTTTGCTGGCCCTGCCTCTAGTCTGAAAGTAGGTCTAGTTAACAGCTCCAAAGCTCCCGGCAGCCCATGAGGTGACATGGCCTGAAAATGGAGGCTTGGGCTACATGCCCTGGCCAGAACCCCGGCCAGGTTTGAACAAGTAATACCAAGCCGATCCCAGCAGGTTGCTCATTCATTGCCAGATTCTTGAGACGGGCTGCAGAAGCCCTTTTTGCTGCCGAAGACCGAGGGTCATAGACCGAGATAACCACCTTTCCTTGTATTAATGCACACATTCACCCATCATAAACAGCCTCATGCTTCTAGATCTTCGTTTTACGCTTGTTTTACACCAGTTGCAACCACCCTAGAGTTGGAGCGCCAAGGCCAGGCAGTTTCATGCTCGCCAAGTATTTGGATACCCGCAGAGACGAGCCTGTGGCTCAGCGATTTGGTTTTGGAACCGTGGTGCTTTTGATGGTTCATCCCTACGCTCCGTTCCTTTGATAGTCGCACTCACGGTTGTCTTTACCGTCATGTACTTAAAGTATCTTAAGGTGGCAGCTTTGGTATTCCATGTCGTGCAAGAGGTAACAATGCGAGCCGGGACAAAAACAGACATGGGGCTTTCTGAAGCTCGAGATGGAATCCTGACGAAGTGAGTGGCCCTTTCTCCAGTGAGATCCGAAATCCAAATGAAGTCTCAAACTTCTCAGCTCAGGCTCAGCCGACACGCTTCATGATGTTATTGGTGGGTTAGGTCATAGTGGGTCAGACTGGGGAGACTTGAAAAGTGCGAATCATATATGCATGATTCGCATGCTCCAGTGTTTTTGCGTGGGATTGCGGTGGGTCCACATAGAATTCATCAAGATATCCGGCTCATGCACGAGGCTTTCGCTCCAGGAGAAGAAGGCAGGATCTTTACTGCTGCTGATTTGAAGTCAAGTAGCACTGCCTTGCGGCGCGCATGATCCTGATGGAGGGGCTTGTTTCCGTACTGCATCTCAGCCCATCTGCGATAGCTCATCATTGTCTTCAGCTACACTGCCCACAAGTCTGACCAGGTTGTTCTGCCAAGGCACAGAGAACTGTATACTTTTGAAAGTGCAAGTGTCAGGTACTGGAGCTGGGTAGCGGCACCTGCAGTGCCGCGGACTGATGGCTGGAATCTGCAAAAAAGCTGTTGCTGACGGTTTGTTCAGTGCGGATACTCGAGACCAGAAGAGACTCATGCATCAGGGCCCTTCATTTGGTTTCCCGCAGGCCCCCAGGCCGCTGTCATTTGGAGTTCAAGTCCTCAATTCACACCTTAAGCGCCGACAAACAGCACCCACAGGCTGATACCCAGCTTTGTCCGCCAGAACACTGCTTAAGAACAGCAGCGCTACAATCGCAAGATGTGTGGTAGTCATCCTGATACCGATGACGAGTATGAGCTTCCCGAGGTTGCGGGTCTGGCGGCAGGCCTCTTATGCAAGCAGGCGGGGCCCGTTTCCGCACACATCATGCTGTGTGAAGGCTAATTGTGTGTGTGTGTGTGTGTGTGTGTGTCAGGGTTGGTTGTGTGCCTTTGAGACTCGTGAAAAACCGAGCCATGATTGAGCATCATTGACAAGTGCTGCAACTTGCATCCTCCTTTCTGCTGGAGTAGCAGGTGGTCTGAATGTGATTTGAAGGTAGAGGAGAGCTTTTCCATACACCAAGGCGGCAGATGTCTGTGACGGGTCGTCTGAGGCTTTCAGAAAAATTCTGGACTCAAGCTCGGACTTCTGACCCGAGCAGGTTGACCTCACGGACAGGCTTGAGGTTCTGGAAGAGCTGCACGCACTTCGCTCAGCGTTTGAGGTGCAGTTGCTTGGGATTGTTGGCTTGCCATTTCAGCTGTTATTGCCTTTCTTTCAGTGCTGCTTGGCTTGATCTCTAGAGCTCGCAATCTTGTCGTGGTCTTCTTGTCCTTCAGCTGAATACAGTTTTTAAAGTTCCTTTCTTACGGATGCAGAGGAGCGGTAGACCTTTTCACAGTTTGTTCATGAGAAAGCTTCAAGGCCTCAACTGGCCGCCCCACCAAGAAGCATAGGTGGTCTGAATAAGTTGTAAAGAGAGTTTGTGGCAGCTTTGCATTGCGACTATGACAGCAACCTTAGAGGGCTGATGTGTTCATACGAAGTTGGGAAGGCTTTCTGCATTTCAGCATGGCAATATGTGGTCATTCATTCTTCAGCCTGCTTAATCTTGACAGGCGACACTTGGATTTCATGCGCTTTTACTTTGTTGTTCTAGTTTTCAAAGCTCCGACTATGGTGCTGGAGGTATTCAATTTTATCCAGGAGTTTCTTGTGGTGGGCATTTCTTTTCGTCTTGAAGCTGTTGCCCGAGCAACGTGGCTGGGACCAATGTCTCTGGTAGCCAAGGCGAACATCGACTTCGCGTACGCAAACATTGCAGCAGAGCCGAAATCTCAGATTCTGCTGGCGATGGGTTGAAACGTGTGATTACCTCGAGGATACCATAACTGATCTCCCAAGGTATTCGCTGAATCTGCCATGACATAGCAGGAACTCACGGCCCCTTCGCAGGTGTATTCGGCTCTAGATTCGCCGTGCCCATTGCAGATCTTTGCGATTGCTTCAAGCTCCCCGAGTCCACAGTCTTTAGACAGCAATCACTGACCCTGTGACTTCAAGCCTGAAGCGCCTAGCCTAGGTTGGTTTTCGAGCGCATGAATAAGATCTACTTGGGGTTGAGAGTCAGAACAATGTTCTAATTTCAGCCCCGCGTGCTAGTTTCAAAGCAGCCACCCCAAAACATAGGAGAGTTCCATATACAAAAGGACCCTATGTCAGAGTCCTCAGAGCCTCAGTGTTGCTTGTGCCAGGCCGAAGGTCATGGCCAAGGCGCGGAGTTTGAGGTTCAGTGGGGTTCAAGAGCTAGGTGGTGCTTCTTTCGTTCACCTACTTTGCGGGCCGAAGTAGCAATCATGCCTAGTTAAGGTTCTGGCCACCGCTGCAGGGATTATCTGCTTCATGAGGGTGAGCATATGTAGAGTTGATGGTATTAAGGCCTTGTGGCGGGCGCGAGGCCCTAAGATTGCACGTCCACATGGGGGTCCTTGCGCACAAGCCCTCAAGAGCTTCACCTTCAATGCTGAACGTCTAAGACCCCAAATCCCTGAACCCGGTGAGAATGTGTCAGGTCCTTGACTGGGTAGACCTAGAGTTCACGGAGTCTGCCTTCAGACCAGGCCCGACGCGGTAGAGTACAGTCTATGGTGCATGGGGGACCTCCTCTCACGGTGAAATTGAAGTTCTCATAGCCCATGGACGCATGGAAGGCTACCCTTCATATGACCAATCAGGCTGTCACTTCTATTGGCCGAGTACGGGCTGTGCAGGCTTGTGATCAGATCTCCATAAGTTCAGGGTGCTGTAGTAGCTCGAAGCTCTGTTCCCGGCGGCAGTGTTTCCTTTGGGTGTGAGATTGTGCGAGCCCTCGTTTCCTTAGTGAGGCCACGCCGACTTGATCATCATGAGTGATGCGCCTTGCAAGCACATAAGCTTTTGGCTTCACTTTACTGAATGCTGGTCTTGACCTTGCACGATGTGCAGAGGCGGCTGGCAAGATTTGTGTAAGACATATCGCTTTTCGGTGACCCCCAGGTCTCCAGTGGAAGTTGTCGTCGGGACTGCCCAATCCTGCTTTATCTTCTTTGCGCCTGTTGCAACGGCCAATTTCTTACGCTCCCTTGCTTGTTGGTTCGAGGGTAGGAAGATTCGCCTTGAAAAGATGCCGGCGAGGTGTCGGAAAGGGTTTGCTGACAAGGCATCCGCAGTCCGAGCAACAGTTCCACAATTGAGTTCCAGGTGGTGTACTTTCCCCACCTTCGCCGGCCTTTGCTGAACACGCTGCTCTACCTTTGCACCGTCGGGCACCGAGTGAGCTTCGATTGCCATTGTAGTGTCTAGACTATGGAGCACACAAGATGTCCAGCTTCTTGCAAGGCCTTCTGGATAACACGTATCTGCTCAAGAGGAATGGGTGCATGGATGTCAGGAGGGTCCAGAGATCAGAGGGGAATAGCATAACGCGCTCATGTTTGCTGTAACCGTTGACACGGCGCTCTACCGTTGTCCTTACAGTTACACGTGATGCCATCCCGGCCTCGTCATTTACCAATTGAGTTTTCGCGCCCGTCTCTGAAACCTGGTCCAAATGAACTGGGGGATCTTGAATCAATCCTTACCGGCAGTCCTAGCTGCTCTTGAGTCCCTGGATCATCGGACACTCCTATACTTTAGGCACCTGACCTGGATTCGGAGGCAATTGAATCCGCTGTCTGAAGCTAGAATCAGACTGACCAAACCTGTCGAACCTGTAGTGCCTTGCTGAACAATCGGCCAATTACTGTACCCTCTATAGTGCCATCAACATACCCAGTCAACCCACTTAGCATCCGACCACACGTTCCAAACATGGAGTCGAAGCTGAGACCCTTGAGCCCCCAGCCGGTCTAACACGTTTTTACATGCGTCCTGTTTGCTTCTGACTGCCCAGATCATTGCACGAAGTCCAAAAGGGAGCAACGGGAAACACGAGACAATCGCGGACCCAGGAAGAAACCCTGGTGCTCTGGGCGAATTGCGACAAGTGCCCTGGTTGTTTGAGGGTCTGAAATGTGTGAGTCAAGCAATTTGGGAGTTTGATAGTCTCGGCAGAGAAAGCTGCACAATGCTGCCTGCATGCAGGAGGACACATATCCGCATGTCAATTACCGGTCGGGAAATCATTGGCCTTTACGCAAGGAATTCGACTGCTATGCACCAGCGGTGCTTTCCGCCAGCTTGCCCAGACAGCACCCCGATTAGCACGCGCACCTTGTACTTCCAAGCAGATGCTCGCATTGTTCCTTGGCCATGCCCTGTATCCACGGGCAGTCTGCTGCCCAGTCATCTCAAGTAGCATGGGAGTATGGGGTCATCCGGATGCCTAGTCACAAGTGTACAGAGCGCATATTTGTCCTCCATGTCTCTTGGATGCGGCCAGATGGGCCCGTAATAGCATGCGGGCGGAACCTTTGGAACAAGCCTGTCGTGCAGCCGAAGGGTTCCAGGGCAGACTATGGCGGCTTAAGAATCCTGGCGTCCTGTGGCAGGCAGCAAAATAAAAGCCAGGAAGGAAGCAATCAAAGCCGGAGGTATCCCGAGTACGAACCAGACCTTGACAGCTTTTTAGAGCTGTTGGAGCCCTTCTTCCAAATCACCGTGGAGGAGGACCCTGCTGCAAAGGCTTCTTTACGAACATGCTTGCTGCCCTAGAGGCCCTAGAATTCTGCAACTTCCATCACCGACCGCTGCCATGCTTTTCATGATATGACATTATCTTTTTGTTGCTACAGTGGATTCTGGAGCAAGCAGTGTGAGACGCACAACCAATTATGATGGGCGGTAGATGTTTTAGACGCCCAAATAGGGATTATCGGGATAATGTCTATATTGACGTACGTAATTCTGTCTGCAAGTTGTGAGAAGCGGCCCTGACATTGACATTGCATCTCAAGCTGCCTCGTCAACCTGAATAGCACCGGATGCACCCAAAGCTGAAGAATGATCTAAGGGTCTGTCAATCAGAAACAGGTGGCGCAGGCTGAGGGGAGCATAAGGGCAGGGATAAGTGAGTGTTGGAGTGAAAGCAGGTATTTTATCAGCTACGTAAAAATTATACATATATATATAATATATTTACACCTAAGCACATATGTATATATGGGGCATTTTTGCAAAGCCTTGGGAATGCAGCAATTTGAAACATACAGGAAGGGCCGCAGAAGGGATACGGCGGGCCGTGCGAGGTGCAGGAAGGCACACGGAATTGGATTCTGCTGCGATGTCGACATGTACGAGTTGTCGAGCTGCGGTAGTTCTGGCTTCTGCTATAATTTGTGTTAGCCTCAACGTACTCAAGAAGAAGCTATCGACTGCAAAGCCTTTTGATGGTTCTCTTGCTGTCTTGCTTTCCACCACGTTTGGATGTCCATCCACCAGACCAGCCTACTAGCTGGAGTAAATATGCTTAACTCCACGTAGAAGTTAGTCCAAGCTTCCAGCGTGGGAGATCCATACATAGCACCCCTTGGCAAAACCCCCCTTGTCATGTCAAAGTGTCGAGAAGGAGGACCCGGACGGACTGAGATCAACAGCAATAAGACTTTTATTTACATTCCTGAGCTCAGCTGTCTGCCTGGTAGTGCAAGTTCCGCAGGCATTGTCAAGATTCGTTCCTTGCGCATTTTAAACGCGAGCGCCTCAGCAACCATTTGCTTGAGAATCTCATTTGAAAGCACTGGGGATAAAGAATTCATAAATGCGGCTGAAGGTGACAACATTGGGCGCATGAATACTGCCTGTGCTACCGGCTTTGGGGGAATTCTTTCGTGTTCCTTGCGCCCTCATGTGATCTCTGTGGGATGGAACTCCCTGGCACTCTCGCCCTCTCGCGGACCTCCCTCCCTCTGAGCTAAGATTCTTGTCTGTTGGGGTGTTTCGCATCATCCTTCTAAGTGACCCTCGAACCCGAAGCTAACACAAAGCTGCACCAAGATGGACCTGGCTCAAAACGAGCTGGCGAGGGCGAAGGCAGATCATCTGGGCGGCTGATGCAATCGAAATCTTACCTGAAATTTACTTACGCAGTCTCAGATGACTTTAAACAGCTGTTTTGTCATATTGCAGTCCTAGGATGTGCTAGGCCTGAACTCGTGCATTTCCACATTTTCAGGTGGGGTCAGGTATCCAAGTTAAGGGCTGCTGCCTCTGCCGCCAAACAAACCAAGACAAGCCGTGGTAGCCCGGGCAGTGATCAAAGATGGTAGCAAACGCGCAGCAAGACTTTCAGTGACGGGAAGATCTTAAGGAAGCGTCAGGAAGGCAGGGGGCCAATGCAAACCCAGGTTTCCCAGGCCATTGGGGGTTAAAGGGTTGCACAGGGCGTGACTTCATCAAGCTTGCAACAGTTCGAAGAACTTTTGAATTGGTGTTGGGCTTGAGAGGGAGGTCCTCAAGACCTTTCTGATGCCTTTGGGAACTACAGGGGGGCTGTTAGCGGCAGGAATTTCAATCAAAAAGCACTGGTCTGGTTCCGCTGGCTAGCCCTACAGACCCTGGACGGACTGTGGTGATGGGGGCCAGGGCGTGGTGGTGTTGGTGGTGGCCCTGGGATGGGAGATAATGAACGTTTGTAAAACTACAGAAATACCATACATAGAGTTCCTGAACTTTTTTTGTACGAGAGAAAGGGGCGGTGCAGAAAGAGCGAGGCCGCGATGCTTTACAAATCCCTGAAGACAATTGTTCCCTGTTCCCTGAACATTGCGAACGTGAAGTCTGCGCATTCTGAAAGAGTACACCTGCAAGATCTGCTAGGAAAGCAGAGAAGGCCGGGGGTGGGCGGGGTGGGAGGATTGGAGCCTGCTTTGCCGATACCGGCGGATATATTTCACTATACGCCACCATGCTGGGGTCGCGGGTTTGAGTTTGAGAGGTGCTCACGCACCAAGCCCAAACAAATTGCTCATGATTGTTGAAACCGACTGGATTTCCAGTACATACTAGTATTGACGGAAATGTTGAGTGTGCATATCTGTTCTTCGCTGGTCACAATCGTTTTGTCTGTTTTGTTGCCAGGTTGGCTCATGCACCTATGCGCTCAGGGCCTAGAACGGCTTAATGCGCCTAAAACCAAGCTTAGAAGCCTTTAGGCCCCTCTACCAAGATACCCCAAAAGACTCCCAAGGTCAGGAAACCAATAAACCTGACGACGCAAAGACCTTAGAAGCAGCTACTATGAAACACACCCTAAGACACATAAATCCGGAAGCCCCGCACAACAGGATGTGGCGCGACATAACTAGAAGTTTCGTAGCCAGGTGGGCGGCCCAGGGGAGGCGTGTATCAAGCGCTGCTTCTTCTGAGCAAGACCTGCGACCGCGATCAACAAAAAATGCTCTTGTGGGTGACGGGGCTGCGTTGCGGTGGTTTTCTACGTAGGACGATGTCTTTCTGCTGTTGTTGTTAGCTGTTACTTGCTTTGTCGCCTTTGTCTGAGTGGCGCACGACTATTACCAGCCAGTGTCCCTCTCATTGGCGTCTTATCCTTTGTCCACTGCCACTCGACTTGGGTATGCTCTAGCAATTCTGGCAGCTGAACTTCTCGCCTTGCCCTTCGGCCTGACACACTTGTCATTGATAAGAAGCTCGAACTCCAGAAGCAAGAGTTGTAGTTATCAACGAGTGAGGTGAGGCAATCTGTTTGTGCAATCACTGAACACTGATTCAGGTGTTGTCAAGCATGATGAATGCGTGAAATCCCAACTTTCCAGTGAGTCATTCGAGGACGAGTCACACCCTCCACGGTTTGCCATATATGGTTGTTCTTGTGAGCCGTAGACTCATTGTAAAAAAGCTTCTTCAGAGGCGCCCTTGGATTATTCATTCTGACAGTAGAGCTTTTACTTGCTGCGATATCCCGGGATGCTTCGTAATTAGGCAAAATCTGAGACTAGAGGGTCTCCACATTGACCCCGCACACATTGCAACTTGCTGGGACTGCTGCGGAAAGGGCATTTCCACAAATCCTGACTACACGGCCTCATACATGTTTCGACCTGCCTGAATTTCTTCCAGACTTAGATCCCATGGTAGCAGGTGGCGGGCAAAGCGTGTTCCACGTGATCTGCGCGCACTTCTTTTGCTTTGACTGTGCCAGCCAGCAGTGCTCCCGCAATGTGTGTTTTGAAGGGCACCAGTCCAAAGGCAGTGGTCACAGTGCCGTTCCAATCGCTTATAGGTTGATGGCTCTGAAACGCTCCGTGATTAGGACGTTTATCTTGACGAACCCCCGGAGACTCGGCACGTAAGGCAAGCATTGCAAATGAGCAGCAGTTTATTTTTTCACGGTAGATGAATTATAAGTGTGCAGCACAGAAACTCACCAAATCATGGTCCGAAAACTAGGTTTTCCTGTGCGCGCGGAAGGACGCAGAAGCTCCGCGGAAGCGTTTCTTCGCGGAAGGGCTTGCGGAAGCTCAAGTTTTCAGAGTCCCTGGCTCTAAACATGCAAGTCGAGCCAGCCATGTCTAATCCCAACCATTTAACCACAACCTTGAAGCCCTGAACGAAGCCACTAAAATGCTTTCAGGAGCATGTCTTGGGCCTTGGGACCATTCATGCAAGTTATCCGAAAAGCATCTCGGGGCACATGGCGTTTGCGGAAGCTCCTCGGAAGTTCTGCGGAAGCCCGAACGTCAACGCTGGATCCATACCCATACCTTTGCTTCCAACATCCTTTCTTCCTATGGGAAAACCCAATGAGTTG
>CAJNIZ010042879.1:44125-60211 GCA_905231905.1 Symbiodinium pilosum
AAAGCGATAAGAACAATGAACACTGGAAGGGCTGACTCTAGGGTTTTGCCGATGGCTGACAAGGAGTGGGAACAAGGGGAATAACGTGTACATGGTAGGGGTGTCTCAGTCATGGTAGGAGTGTCTTAGCTCCAAAAGCTTGAGCAGTGCAAAAACAAGTAAACGCTAGTACAGTGGCTTCGATTGTGGGATGCTTCAGCCTGTTGACAGTCTCGGGTTGCTCTAGTCTTTGAGCAGTTAGGATTCACAAAGCTCTGACTCTGACCGATTCTTGCAGGGAACGGGTTATTCCAGGCTACAGCTTTGGGCATCAGATCTGGAACCCATGTCCAAATGCAGCAGAACATGCCTCTCCCGCACCCATGTAGCTGCTCCTGGGCTCACATTGCTGATGCAGCAGAGCACTTGGCTTGTAACAAAAAAACTCTTGCTTGTCGAGACCGCATGCCCTTCGAGATTGTCAATGTGCTTACCTGAACTTGCATCGCCAACATTAACAAAGCGTCGAGAACGCAACGGCAGCAACGATCTTTCGAGCCAGGGCCACGTGTCCGAGCAGGATTTCTTCGCCAAAGGCGGGCTCCTGGAGTGGTGTGGCGCCCGACTGCTCCAAGATTTGTGATTCTTCGCAAAGGAACTGGAACAACATCTCCCAATCATGGACACGGCCTGTTATGGCAAGTGTGTCCTACATCAGGGCGGTCATTACTGTTCTTGCCATGGTTTCTCCCTAGACCGCGAACTCTCCTCCCGCAAGGGTTTGAGCTTTTTCCCGTATTTCTATAATCATGTCTGTGAACACCAATCCGCTATCCCTCGTGACAAGACCCTAAAGCCTTCTTCTTTACAGCGAACCTGACGCCAGCAAGACTCTCCTGCAGTAACCCTGTGTTGTGTCCTTTCCGCTAAGCCTGTAATTCTAAGCTCGCGACCACCAAACTTTAAACCCTCCCACCCCAACCCAAATTCTAATTCCCGCAATCTCAAGCCCTCTTGTGTCCTTCTTTCCGTCCACGCTGTTCTTTCTTGTCACTTTTTTCAACCATTAAGTTTCTACTCCCAGGATTCGGGCCCACCAGCACGACCTGGCGTACGCAGCCAAGCGGGGCGCGGCGCCTCCGTATCCCGGGCACGCCTTCAACGAGCCCAGAACTCCTGGGTTGGGTTTGGGACTCAGGGATTCTCTCGGTATAGGGGTGCAGACTTCAGGAAAGAATCAAGCATTTATTCTTTTTTTGAGTATCCCATGGCAAAAGATTCCAGAAATGTGGAGGAATGTCTAGAAGCCGTGGGAGAGGAACCGAAAGCGTCATTTAGGTTCCCAAGCCCAGGCATGTAGGCAACCAGTGCTGTAAAGTGTAAGTAATTGTCATAATTGAGGTGCAAGGCGCTCCCAACCCCGGAGTACGTCTCTATTTGAGTCTGAAGGCGGAATTGTCCTCCAATTGCCTGAGTTTCTTCCCAGCAGGGCAAAGATGTTTTTGACAGCCCCCAAAATGTGACGTGGTCCGAGGTCCTAGCTAGGGCGAACCTGTAAGAGTTTTTTGACGTCATGTTGAAGCCTTGACTTTGGGAGCCGGACAATGTCCATGGCAATAGTAACTTGGATAGTAGAAGTGCCAGTGCCTAGTCGCGAATGGGGGCAATGAGTCGAAGGTTTTGTAAGCTCAAGGCGTTGGCTGCCCACCTACGATCAGGTCGACCAAAGTGGTCTTGCCTCAGCGCAGCCACGGGTACTTTACAGTAGCACCCATGATGGGCATGAAGCCTTCAGGATCCATTTAACTTCAACAAGAACAGCAAAAAGAATAAAGACATGTTGTTGACCAAGGTGGACCTAATAATTGAGTTTAGGTGTTAAACTCGGAAAGGAATAGGTTTGGCTTGGCCACCTGAGACGGCGCGTGGTGGGTAGTGAGATGGCCTTCCACAGTCAGGCCGTAGCTGCATTTTGCAGAGAACGATGCACGCATGATCTCTGACACCTAACCATCACTGCCGCAGCGCCCTTCCACTTCAAACCTAAATCCTCATCACCTCAACTATAGCCCTAAAGACCCTAACTCCCAGATCCTAAGCCCTAAATCCTAAATTTCTAAGCCTGTTAGACGCCAGGCTTCCTGGGGAAAACCTCGAGAGTTGGTTTAAGCACTGGGATGTCGTCGCTGCCTCAGAGCGCCACTTCTTGCTGCGTGCAAAGAAAGTTGAAACTACCGCTCTATTTAGGGCTAAAGATGAATTAGGGTTGAATTATTGGGCGTAGTTGGGAGTAGGTTTTGGGGACTTGTCGCCTGCATGAATTTATGTGGAGCACCAAAAGGAATAGATGCCCCATTCATCCTGATAACCATGAACAGGTTTCGGTAGGCTGCGAGGCTCACACGATCCGCTTGATGTCCAAGTTAAAATAGCTGTAGCATCCTCCCTCTTCCGTGAAGCATGAATTCCTCACTTGCCATTGCCATTCTGATCACGGCGGTGATGTCCTTAGGCGTAGCCTAGGAACAAACCAGGTCAGTCTTGCTTCTCAGGGCGAATGCCTTAAAGCCTAAGCCCGAAGGAGCGCCGCGGTGCCTTGGACAAGGGACAGGTGCTGAGGGCCTTGTGCGAGGCCATCTTCGTCTGATGAGGTTCAGGGTCTGAGCATAGACGCTTGTCTCAAGGCGTTTGAATTGGTTCTAGTACAGGAATGACAGCAGCAGAAATCGAATTCCCTCATTGAAGCAAAGATCACAGTTGAAGGATTCAGGATCAGTAGCCAGTGCGCCATCCCAATTGCCGTTGATGCGACCTACTTGGCGAATGTGGTTGGCATGCCCAGCGACCATCGGTGAGATTCTGCAAGTTGCTGATGCGTGGCATGTTGACAACATGGCTCTGTGGTCAAATTTGGCTAACCCCGAAATGAGTTGGAGTGGCTTCAGGAGACCTTGGAGCAGAAGCCTTGCCCTTCATGCAGCCTTTAACGCAAAGATGCGGAGCTGAACCTTTTCTTTCTCTGGGGTAAGTCAGCTTTTGTTTTCCAATTGCACGGTCCCATACTGTCAGGAACAACAGGCTGCAGCGGCGGAATTGTACCCTTGCGGCTGCACAGTATAAGTTCTGCTGCAGTCAGGCTTCGAAGACATCATCGTTGGAGACAAGGCGATTGGAAGGGTCATGATGTTTCTGTAGCCGCAAGATGACAATGAACATTCGGTGGGCATATGTGGCCATCTACCCTATAGACATGATGGCAGCCATGACATGCCATGACCTTCATCTCCGGCTCCATCTCCACATTAGATACCTGATGCAGGTCCATATCAGTGCACTGCAGTCTTTCGACTGCGGTCTTGCTTCCCCAAGCTTGTCCGATCACATGTAGCAAGTCAGCTCCAAGGCGAATCCAAGAACTCAAGGATGGCATCGTCGAATTCTGGGAGAAGTGCCCTCTGTGACCAGGTGAAGTCACGCTCTCAGAAGAGAGAACCTTCAGTTTATCTTACTCATCTTCAGCCCTCCCTCATGCGCCCTTGAAACGAATACCAGCGCGCCATCATGTGGCACATTTGATCGCCCGAAACTGAAACCTGCAGATACACGAGAGACCCTTCATGTTGGCCTGTGTTTCCGATCTCTTCAGAGCTTCGGTGATGGCTGGGAAAAGTGCAATCTGGCTAGAAGCAGTCCTTGATGCCGCCTTGTGGAAGGTCTCACAGCTTCCGACTCGGCCGGAATTGCTATATTTGATGTGGAATTCTAAGCTGCAGCATCACCGTGATAAGAAGCATGTAGCACATGTATAAGGCGTTGCGCACCCATGCTGCTGTTCATTCTCCTGCCTCCTCGTCCTCCCACTACTCTTGAAATACAGAGGCTTTGCAGCGCCCCGTGGTCTTGAGCCTCTTCGCAGGTATCATCTCGATGAGGGCCTCACCCGCCTGCATTGCAAGGACGCCTTGATCGCGGCAGATTTGGCATTGCTGGCACAGAAGGCTGAGTCAGAACAGTCGTTGAACCACACAACAAGTTGTATGAGCAGCACTACTAGCAGCAACAGCAGCGGTCGTGGTGGTAGGATTGGCAGTAGTAGAAGTAGGCAGCAGCAGTTGTAGGAGTAGTGGTAAAATTAGGAGAAGGAAGGCGTAGGAGGGGTAGAGGCTGTGTACGAGTAGGAGCAGAAGAAGCAGCGTGGTAGAGCTTACTTACGTACATACCCACGTACAAGCAACTCAGAATGGATGGTAGCCATCAGAGAGTACAACATTCAGCAGCATGAGTTTGTCATGGGCTTCTGAACTTGGAGAGTGCACTTCGACTCTTTTCGCGGGCTTTGTCAAGGCATCTTTGGCTGACCGATAGAACAGCTTCTAAGTAAACCAGAGGTAAACTCTTTTGCTGTATGCACTCGCGCTTGTCACCTTTCAGCTGGGCAGCTGAACCATGGCGCTGCTCTGCACCATGCCGATCACAGGGTTCCTAGAAGCAGATTGAACATGGTGGTACGCACGTCAGTTTTTTTTACTTCAGCAAGGGGGCTGTTATTTGCACGTTCATACAACACGCGAAATTGCAGAGCGAACGAATACTGTATGATGAATGGATGATGTAAGCCAGCATTCATTATGCGATCCCTCGCCTTGGAGTCATGGATGCACCAGCAACCGTCTAGTCTGTTTTGAGACTCTAGCAGAATCCTCTCCCTGCATGGTAAGTGTCGCGCACTGCATTCGTGTATCCCCTCTGGGCAGCATTCGACTTCTTCTCACGGCACTTCCCCTGTCAATTCTGTACAGGCTCCATTCCTGAACCACATTATTCTAGCCGCGAGGCGCTTGTACCTACATCCCAGCCCCCCAAAAACTTGCAGGTTGCGGGAACAGCCTGATCTTCTCTGCCGCGGTGACCGCTTCCGGGATGCCTGGGAGGGCCTGGAACCCTGAGACTTGAACCTGAAAGCCCAGCATTAAGGTCATATCCACAATCACCGTTTTTGAAGACTGCCCTGCTTCACCACGAGGTCATTCGGACCGTCATGTAACAGAAATTTGCAACCGTTTAGTGTAGAACCAAGGTAGGATTACGCTACTCTTGATGGTCAAGCTTTGTTGGCTTTGATGGGTATGGCTTCCGATCTAACCACAAGGTGCCATTTGGGGCTCCAGTGAGAAGTGGCTGCTGTGCATTGGAGATGCAGCAGGAGAGCGGCAG
Organism: Symbiodinium pilosum; assembly: GCA_905231905.1. Lineage (NCBI taxonomy): Eukaryota > Dinophyceae > Suessiales > Symbiodiniaceae > Symbiodinium > Symbiodinium pilosum. Next base: position 49,319 of record CAJNIZ010042879.1, read on the forward strand.
CACAAGTCAAGGGTTCTCTCGTGAGGCTTGCTTTCGCATAAGGTCCCCTCCAGGCAAGGCACAGCATGGGCATGGGGGAAAATCCCAGGAGTGGGGACCCAGTGGCCTGCTACACTGCCTAAATGAAAGAAAAAAAGAAAGGAACAGCTTTCTGCTGTCCCTTCTGTTCTGGCGAGAATGCGCATCACAGACTTAAGTCTGGCAGCGTTGAGTGATTTGGGCGTGAAGTTCTGCACTGCAAAAATGATACGTTAATATCCGCAAGATAGGAAACATGTCCGTAACAGTCTGAAGAATCAGCTGGTCCTGGAACAGCCTGCCGTTGTTGAGCTGCTTCTCAACCCGTCCCTGGGACAATATCTTTTGTTTTGAGAGCAGGACCAGGAAATCCAGAAGTTCACTTTGGGCGACCTGCCTGCGGACATCTCCCATGTAGGCTTCACGGTCTCCAGGCACCTTTGGGAGCTCGGTTTCTGGCTTTGCAAAATCTATGTAGGCTTGACTGCATTCGGGCCTTGCATGTCACTGGCACCCAACGCAGTGACAAGATGTGACAAGCCTTGACGCATACATTGGCAGGGTCTGCAACAGTTCTTGAGGGAGTGTGTGGCGCAAATGCAGAGATGGCATTCACTTCGCCTGTGCGCTCAGCATATGCTTGGGCTGAGCTTGCAAGCAAAAATCAGGAGCTCCTGGGTTGACAAGGAGGCTACCACAATACAGTCATATACAACCCCTACAGGAAAAACATAGCTTGTTTCCTAACAGCACGATGTGGAGCATTATCCGCGCAGAACATTTGGTGGCTTGCCCGATCTGATAATGCCGCAGTCTATGGAAGCAAAAGAGGAGCAAGTTTGTCGCGCACAAAAAAGGGGCTATGGCAGCTATGGCGAATGCCAGCTAGGTTTCTGTTTGGGAGGCCGGGCTCTTGATAGATGGTGATATACTCACATAAGACTGCCCTTCGCGTCATGCGATAGCAGGGAGGCAACAGATAACTGGCTCGTGATTTGGTTTAACCCATCCTCTCATTAGGCGATGCCATGGAGGCACGCAAGCCCAGATAGCGAGGCTTCTTACTGTAGGATTGAGACGCAGAGTTGCACATTACGGAAAGGCCACGGCATGCATCAGGGCGTGTCAGCCCAAGTAGTATTGGGACTTTGGATCTCCGCCTTGAACCTTGTGCCGAAAGCTTCAAGCAACGAAAGCAGCTGATACGAATGCTGAATGTCATCCCTTCCGAAAACCATTGTGCAATGACCAACGAATTTTGGCTTGTCTTGTATTTAACTTTCCTGTCCAAATAATGCGTTCCAACATCCGAGCGCTGACTTCGTGTCTTTCACCGTCCACATGAGTTTCGTGCTTGTGGTTGCTATCCCTCTTCGCGTTGTTGTTTGTGCCAGGGTTCAGACTTTCTTCGCTGACGTCTGAATCGCTGTCTTCATCCTCAATGGGTTAGTTGACGCACCATCTCTTCACTTGCAGATAGTGTGCTTTGAAGCCACAGACGGTTGCCTACAGTGCCAACTGTGCCAAAGTCTTGCCACTTCATGCTCTCATCATTGCAAGCAAGCAGCATTTGTGCGTAGGAGAGCAGCATTTAACAAAGCTACTCGTGTTCCCGTTGCTGTTACTGCGCTCTTGGGCTTCCAGCCGCCGATTTACACGTGACTACGGTCCAGTAGAGCATGCAGCACTGCAGTTTAAAGCAAGGGTTTGTAGCTTGATGTACAACCTCAGTCGCCCAGCCTGAAGTATTGGGTACAGCAAGCCCAGGTCTTCATTTTGTGAAAGGCTTGCCGCACGGGCATTGCCTGATAGAGAGGGGAGGTGAGACAAGGACCCATGGCTGCGCTTCAGTGCGAAGATGGCAACGCACCTACACACCTGACACGACACTTCAATGCTTGAAGGCTTTGCAGCCCAAGCTTTCATGACTTTGCATCGATCGTGTTCTGTTCGCACTTGCAATGCACTCGCGCATTCGTGAGTCCTGGAATTGCGTTATCTAATGCGCTAGTCATTTTCATTGCTGCCTTCAATGGCGCTGCCATGCAACGATCACGCAGGCCAGCGGGCACCCTTTGCAAGTGAGAGCGGCTGCCACTGAGGTCTGGGTACACTCCCCACCTAATGGAATGCCTCTCCATTGTTCAACCTATGGAGGGAGACGGAGAGGGAGAGGAAGGGAGATAGAGCGAGAGAGACAGGGCGGAAACGCGGCGTAGTTTGAGCGGGCACCTTTCAGATGCCAGGCAACGTTGACGGGGTAGAACAAGCAACACTGCCCTACTAAGAAGGTGGACCAACTCTAAAGCAACCTCATGTACCCGTGGAGCACGGGATACCCCTGGACTAAACTACAGACCACAGGTACAGGGGGTAACCCGCACCCCCGTCACTGAATATCCGTACGGGCCACCTTCAGATGTCGGCAAGTTCTGGTGATGGAGGTTGAGTCTTTGTGTTTAGTCCAGCCTGGGCAAAGCCCAATGTGTGCCTGGGGGAGAGTCCCAGGGGTGCCCTACTGCCCGAAAGAAAGAAAGGAGAGCGAGAAAGCGAGAGAGACAGAGCTCATACATCCGCAACAGGTTTCAACTTCCCCAACTTCCCCATCAACCCTCATGTGCTTTGTACTTGCTTGACCTGGGTATGAGCAACGAGGGCTGGCTTTCTCACCAACCGCCTAGCCCAACCAGGGCTGGGCAAAGACGCCCGGGGGACCTCTGGTCTCCCCATAGCCCAAACGAAAGAAAGAAAGAAAGCGCACATGTTTTGCGAAAGCCTGCACTTTTTCTCCAAATGTGCTGCTCTCAAAGGCATGACAATGCCGCTATTTCTCAAATCCTGGCCTTCTTGAGCACCCGTGCGCCACAATACAACATAGGCGACGGACCGTGAAAAGTGGACATGCCGCTGCTTCTGACAACGGAGGAGCTGCCGCAGGACGCCTGGTAGAGCTCAGCAGCCGAATTATTCTCTGGGTTGTAGTTGCATGCCACTCTTGATGCCCATGGTGTAGTGTTGTCCTTGTGGCTGTCCATGTGATGGGAAGGTCTGACTGCTTTAGTGGAAAGCGCCTGCAGCACTTCTAATGTGCGGTTCATGTCACGCTATGAAGATAGGATTTTACGGCAGACACTGTAGCTTCAGATGGCTTTCAAATTCTTGGTGCCAGAAGCCCGAAATGCCCTTCAAGTCTCAAAATCTTCCTACAAAGCGGTGGGGGCCAGCCTTGTGGCGGCTTGCTTTTGCAGACCCCGACGATGAGTCGCGTGGCTGCTAGCACTGCGCTGCGGAGTGTGGCTGGGGGCCCAGCTAATGCACGGATGATGCAGAATTGGGAGAGAGCGGGCTAGATTCGGATAGATGATGATGAGTCAAGCCCATCGCCGTTCAAGGTCTTTCAGCACTTCAAGACTCATTGCACCCCGAAGCACAAAAACAGGGGGGCTCGTCACATTAAAGCCTTTATAAGTCCAGCCATTGTCAGGATGATGGCGTTGGTCCCTTCCACTTTCCTGCGTGGTCGAACACGTATACATCATCGAAGTTTGTTGAAGTCCATTCTGCTTTCCCGTTGGAATCTCGGTTCGCCTTTTAACCGTTCTGCTGTGATCTTTCAGAAAGAAGCCAATACCGACTGCTGCCACATAATAATGTTTGCAGAGCTGGCAGTCACCCAAATCTTCTCCCGCTGGCATTGCCGTTAATTCTTGTATCTGTACGCTGCACGCGTGTTTTATCAGGATGGGGTCTATCTCGGCTATGGATGAGTGCTATCAGCTATCTCGTCCTACTGGCAGCTGACATCCGGTCAATTTCCGAGTGTTCCGATCTGGCCCACTTAGGCTCAGTAACACGGGAAGCGATCAATGAAACTACTAACAAAACCTTGGCATTGCAAACGCCCAATCCATGAAATGCAAACTAAAATCATTATTACAATCATTAAATTATTGTTCATCACATTGTCACGCCCTTGTCACCTGTGTCATGGACTCGGACAATGTGCCGACCTCCGCCCAACCAAACTCCACGGACCGAAAGCCTTCAGCAAGCCCAAGACCTTAAACTCTCCACCCCCCAGAAATCTTGAAATCCTGGAGGCCCACACCAGGCTAAACACAACAAGCCTCCACTTCCGTTTCTACAACCCGAACAGCTAGCTCAAACTCTTTAAGGCGCACCTAGATAATACTTTTTGCATAATCGCTGCTACTAATATTTATTGATGCTACTTGTAGCGCGCACGCTGCCTCGGCCTGGGTCGGGCAAGAAGCATCCCACAAAAAGAACAAAGTGCCACACATCTGCCGAGGCTACACCGACCTCCTCCGTGTCAAATATAAACACCCCAGACCCAACAGGTGCATCTACAAGACCCCATGTCCCCTGCCACCTGCTGTGTCCCCTCCACGCCTAGACACCCTAGATAATAGATCTTCCCAGGGTCCCGTTTCAGGATTAGGATTCAGGGCTTCGGATCTGGGATGCACTGGTAGGATTTAGGGGTCTGGAAGTTCCGGATTTGGGAGTTAGGGCTAAAAGGTGGGATCTACGGTCTCGGAATACCATTACAACGCTGCGTCATCAGCAAACATAACGATGAGAAGCTACTAAACATAACTATATTGATGCTGATGCTGCTGAAGCTGATGCTGACACTGCGCCTGCTGCGGCTGCTGCTAACAACATCGAAGGGTTGCAGCTCTGAGGCTCACATTGTTTCTAAACGCTTTCAGGACCTTGGCTTCACCTTCTGTCCAGGTCTGACAATTTTGTATGATGAACTACCAAATTTCACAAGCTCTTTCCACTTAAGCATCAGACCGAAGCGTATCCCCACAAAGGTTCCCCCCCACAAGACAACCTTCTCAGTTACCCTTTTCATGTCGTTGTTGGCCTTCATTCCCTTCCATCAGAAGTATCTTGACGCGATAAAGGACGGTCCAGTCCGTGCTGCAACCAATAGTTCCTGCGAATGATGATGTTTCCTTACGAGTTCCCAATATTTTTCTGAAACCTTGCAATAGTCAAGTTTCGCCCAATAGTTAAGTTTCGCCCTAAGTTTAATGGCTGGTTGTGACGAGGGTGTTCTGGTTGTGGTGTAGTCAAGGGGGAGGGAGGAGGAGAGGGAATTGACAGGGCGGGGAGTGGGGGATGGAGGAGAAAGGGACAACAGCCCACGGCCTCGGCAAATAATTCGGTGCTCCCAACGCTCTCAAATACTAAAACCCTAAATACCCTACATCCCGAAAATCGTTACTGTAGCCTAAAATGCGCAGCATCAAGCTCTTAGGCACCCTAACCCGATATACACACACTGCATCTCAGATCCTGGCGGCCACTGCCTGCAGCGGCGCAGCGAGCGCTGCAACGAGCGCTGCCGATGAGCTGGCGGAGCTCCGGAAGGCACGAGGGCAACGACAGTGCAGGGTTTGGGATTTCAGGTGTGTAGGGTTCGTTCCAAGGTTTGGGTATGTGGTTTAATGGCTTGGGTGTAGGGTGGTAGGTTAGGGGGTCTTATGGTTTAAGATTGAAGTGTTAAACCCACATGAACGTTCAGGAGGTTTGGGCAATCATTAGCTTTTGGGATTCAGGGTGGTTCGGGAGGTCTAGGGTGCGGGATATGATGAAGCAGCAGTAGAATCCGTCATTGCAACTCGAGTGGCCAACCATACAAGCAACAACTTGGTTGCAACTTGAGTGTTTCTGCTGCCTATTTAGGGTCACGGATTTGTGCTTCTGGGATAAGGGCTCAAGGACTAGGGCTGAGAATTCAGGGTTTGGAGTTTAGGGCTTCTGGTGTAGGAAACACACAGGTTTTATCTGTGAAATGAGGGTGATTCAGGATGTCTCATGAGAATGTTGTCGCTCAACGAATATGTTTGAAGATTGCAGACATCCTTGGACAGGGAGGGTTTATCGAATATTGCGTGCGGAGCTGTCAGCATCATACAGGTCTTCGTGAGGAGGATCATGTCAAGAACGATACGCATTCGCGACTAGGATGAGCCAAGATGGATCTACGGGGATGTACTGAGGCAGATACACAGGTGATAGATTTTAATGGGATGCGTCCATGCAAAGTGCCTGGGATGTAATGTGGACAACCCCCATGCCTGAGATGGGACTAGGTGTTAGGACAGAGAGATTGAGCTTGAAACCGGTCTCCCGACTTGAAAGAGAGGACGCCCTGCTCTCCTTCTGCACAGGACTTCCGCCGCTCTGTGGAGCAGCGCGAGGCACGATTTCAGGGGAATTTCTAGCAATGATCAGCTATGATGAGGAGACTCTGGTGTTTTTTGGAAGATTGCGCAGACGCGAAGTCTCTTGTATTCTACATAGCAAAGGGCGATGACCCTGGTGGCTTTGAGCATTTGCCAAGGGTTCTTTTGGTTCAAAGCACCCTGTGCCATCATCATGCAAGATACCTGCCAGAAGAGCCAGAAGAAGTGAGCGTATTGAGACAGCCCAAGCCCTCAACAATCCTTGAATACTGGCCCTTCCACTTTCGCAACTCCAGCTCAGCGTGTCGACTTTATCAATTTCTGCTTGCTTCAAGCCCTGAAACAACATGTCAATGTAAAGGCTAGGCAGCCGCATGAGCACACTTCCCTAATCATGTTCGAGAGTTCCCTAACATGGCTGAAACGAAAGATACTGATTGAGAGCCTTCCTCAAGAAGAGCCAGGCTTGTGACGTCTTTTGTTAATTTCTGTGCCTACACGAGTTGTGCACAAGGCGCGACGGTCCAGCTCAGCCCCATACCTGGGCTTCTCCAGAAGCTACCTGAAGGCCGCTAGACAAGTGGGTATGGGGGTTGTTCGGCAAGCAGCCTAATTCTTCAGCATCCCATCGCAGCGCATAGGTAGTGGGCTCGGGTGCCGATCGAGTACATGTTGCCATACCGGAAGCTGGGATGTCTACCTTATCAACTCACTGGGAATGCCGTGTATTGATCAGAAGAAGAAGGCATGACAGTCATCCAAGTGTTGTCACGGAGCGCTTGATTTGATTTGGTTGTTTCAAGCTGCACGGAGCAGCCCCTTTGATGGAGACACGCTGGAGATCCCAACAGCAGCCATAACATGGGCAACACGGCAAAGAGTGCCTGGGCTACCATGGGCTGCCTAAAGCTGGAACCAAGAACTAACCACTACCCAAGCGCCAGCCAGGAGCGTGATCCGGAGAGCTTTGCACGGGTGGAAGAGCAGAACCAAGCTGCTCAGGCGGGCGGCATTTCGTGTGTGGGACCGTGTGCCTAACCAAGCAAGAGCTCTGGGCTGTGTCCGGGCCCGGCGAGCGCAACCTTGGGGCTTTCTGCAGTCTAGTTAGCCAGGCTTTGGACCACATCATGAGTGAGAGGGCCACGCCGGAACACGCTCGAGTTCACTGACTATTTTGGGCGGGCTGCAAGGTGGCAAACCAAAACTTGAGAAGCAAAACTCTTGGCGGAAGACTCAGTCATATGCTGACACGGTGCAACTCTGCCGGCAGTAGAGCCGTACCGTGGCGCATGAAACTTGTTGGCACCATTCCGCGACAGAAGAAGAGCAGCTGCATGGCATTGCTGTATAGAATAGCCACCATGGCTACGTACAGCGGGCGGACCGCGCGGTGACACAATGCCCCCGTTGCTGGATGCAAGATCGCGGGTGTAGAGCCAGCGGTTCAATTCCACTTGGAGGTGTGTTGTGCCTGAAGGCTGGCAAATTCTTGTGTGCTGCAGCTGCACAGCCCACTGTTGAAGAAGCGCGTTTTTGAGTCACATATGTGTGCGAAGCTTGGTTTTTTAGGGTTTCCTGTGGATTGCAGCGCATGACTTGAGCAACTCTGTGAAGGGACCGCAGTCCAGAGATACTGTGCTTGCAGGTTTGGTCTTGTAGCTGACCTTCGAAAAGCTGTCGAAGTTTTGCACCCCAGCAGGAACGCGCGGAAGCGGCCTTGAAAGGCCATCGGCAGACGCGCGCGAAACTGAGAGCCTAGCCTGTGATGTTGAGCTGTTGTTGGATTGGTAATGCCGGAGGCTGTGCCGCTGGCAGCGCCGGGAGTCCAGATTAGGGAAGGAGTAGGAGAGAGAAGTAAGATTAGAAAGCTGACTTCAGAGAGTTTTGGGTGTCCAGCTCACTGAAAAGCCTAGAATAGGGGTTTGTTTCACTTGATTATCCTTAATGTGTCCCGGAGCAGGGCAAGCAGCTTCAGGTTTTGCGCTGCGGCAGCCGCAGGCCGCCCCATTTTACACAATCTGAGCAGCTGGTTAAAGTTTCAGTTCCAGACATCATCCAAGGCAGGGGGAGCTGATAAAGTTCTCAGCTGTTTTTGAACGTTACTCGGAGGTCTTCATGAGGAGGTAATCCCAACAGATGTACATGAGGGCAGGCGCCATGCCCATGACGAGTGAGGAATATTCTGAGACCCTCCGCTCAGCTGCAAGTCCGTGGAAAGAGGCTAGAAAGCCCGAAGCGCCTGCAAAAGCAATTGACTGCACTGCCAGCAAACTTGGCCTCCTCTCCAAAAGAATCCAGGCCTTGTTGATGGACGTCCTGAAGTGTTTGTTTGTGCATCTTTGGGACTGTGAATCTTAGATTTCCTCTGCACAGCCAAAACTGTACGAAGTGGGCTGACATCAGCTCACGCTGAACCACACCCACCTGAAACCCATGTCTAGGTCGACCTGCAAAAATGCGTCGCCGCACTAGGGACAATGGGTTGCCTAGTGTCAGCGTTGTTTGTCGAGGCCTTGCCCTCACACATACAGGAGTGCGGAAGTGGAGGTCTGCATTTGGGGGACTCCTAGGCTGTATGGCCGAACCTGCGCGCCTGAGCTAGATCTTAACATCAGCCATCTTGGGCAAGACACCAGGCAACAAGCCTGCAGCTCCCAAGGCCCGGATACCACCCTCCCTGCAAGCAGCCCGAAGCCGTCAATTCAAGACATAGTCTTGAGCCAGGCTGCGAGAAAAGATGCCGAGGGTGGCGAGGCTACCGACACGGTCGAGCGAAGCAGGCTCAGTCGCAGTTGGTGGTTCTTGGGGATTGGGGAGTATCCTGCACCACGGAGAAGCTAAGGGTAGGGGTGATAGGGAGGCACTAACACGAGTATGGAAACCTTTGCTTGGACATTCCGCGATGCTGCTCCTGGCCTTCTTCAAGGTATTTCAAGGTGTTACACATGGTAATGATGAAGGGTGTTTGTTTAGGTGGTGTCAACAGTGGTCATATAGTCCTTGGTCCACTTGCAGGTCAACAGCTTCCCCCTTCGTGAACAGTGTCCAGCCCCAAAACTCCTAACATTCAACCTTTATTCGGCCGGAAACACGTCATTGAGGGGGCTTCTCTTCCGAGGTTTTGATGCAAAATGGGATAATAAGGTTACGGGCGAAATGCAAATTCGCACCAATCAACATAAGCAAGAAACAACTTGTTCCTGAATCTCTCAGAGGTGAAGACTGTTAGTGGGGCGACGCAGTTAGACGCTGGTATAAACGGTCTCCTGGCATCCGAATGTTGGAGTTTGTTTTGTGCTCCGGGTGGGTCCTTGAAGCCTGCACCGCACGGCCCTGCGCAGATTGGCTCAAAAGAGAAGTGTGGTCACACAGCACGGCTGAGATTCCAAGAGTTGCAAGTGACTCGCACGCAGGAGCAAGGACCAAGCAAGCATCCTTAGCTCAAAGCTACCTGCCTAAGCTTCTCTGTGCTTGCGCTCTCACATGCTGTCAGCATTGACCAGAGCTAGTGGCCTTTATGACTGGAGGAGGTGGTTTCCCATGGTCGTGCACCCAAAGGCAGCGAGTTCGCTAGAGGGCGGCCAATGGTGCTGACGCTCCTAGGTACCCCTCCTGTCTACTTTGCGTGGGCTGAGGGTTTAGGAGCTGAAGGGTGCATGTGATGGGGCAGGAGTGGGGGATGCAACTACGGAGCAAAACTTGGCACTGGCACATTCACCGCATCAAGGATAGCAACTAAACGACCAACATCCGTCCTGGTATAGAAGGCCTCAAAATCTTGCAGCCTGGATGTAAATTTCGAAAGCTCCGCTTTCGGTCTTGTCAGTAAACTGCAACAATTTTCCTCGGCCACTTAGTTCAGCAGCGTGACATTGCCATTGCTGCCAGAGACACGAAACCGACTTGAACCTAAAGCCCTGGATCCCAAGAAGGGTAGACTAAAGAAGGCCTCTTCGCTGCAGCAGCCATTGGCTCAACCGCTGATAGCGTGTTTTGGGAGGGTTGCCATGATGAGGATTCTTACTGTTGTATTCTCATCTTTTCTACTCATTTCTACTACTAAGCGGTGCATATTGTTACCACTACCACTGCGACTGGCACTACTATTCGCGCATGCCACTACAAGTAAAGTTACGAGCATGCTTAGCCTAGAGCAATGGTTACATTTGAGGTGAAGCTGACATTTGGCTGCAGCAGGGTCTGTGAGGCTGTGTAGCTAATTGGTTGAAGGCACCTCTCAGAGGCTCCTCACTCATGCTTGTGACTCGCATTTTCAGAACCGCTCTTGCACAGCAGACCCCAAGATCAATCACGGAGATCCGGGAGCCAAACCCACAGCTGGCTTGACCCAACCCTGACTGAATAACTGAATGGATGACGTCGACGAGGGCTTCGGCTGTAAGCCCTAATGGACTCTGTTGGCCTCGCCTGTGATCGGGTGCCGGTAATTGGAATCTCCAGCTGCATGGCTTGCAATGATTTCCTTGGCTGGGATTTTCAAGAACTGTTTTTCGGTTGTAATCAATTTCGGGCAACGGTTCCTGCAGAAGTGCAGAATTGTTTGTTAGACCGGCCCCTGACACAGTTTCCGCAAAGTAGTGGGCTTCAGTGGCCCTTATAGTGCAGGGTATGTACGGGGGGGGGGGGGGGC
>CAJNIZ010042880.1:9021-21720 GCA_905231905.1 Symbiodinium pilosum
GGTTCAGGAAAACAGCTTTGAACGAAAAATGCGTCCGCGTACCGCCAAAGCCTCGAACTTTGGGCGAGGCTGAAATTTCATGCGGGATGGTCGGGCTGGACTAGGCCACCCACCATGGCAGGGGGGGGGGGTGCCAGGCTGAGGCGTGTCTGTAAGGGGGAGTAGAGGGGGTTTTTAAAGGGATCTGAACGCCCTGAGGCTGGATGCCTCGGCGAATAGAAGTGGGGTCATTACGTGGCTTCTGGGGGCCACGAGTCTCCTTACAAAGCTTCCCGGACGCTCCAAGCAAGACTACGATATGCATTTAAAGCCCGGTAAACCCTACCCTAAACCCTTAACCCTAAACCCTTAACCCTAAATCCTTAACCCTAAACCCTAGCAAGCTTGAGACCGCTCAAAACCTCCAACTTCGGCTTTGAAACCTGAGAAGCTTCTGAGCCCTTGAACCTAAACCTAGGGTTTAGGGTTTAGGGTTCAGGGTTTGGGGGTTTAGGGTAAAGCGCTCAGGGTTTGAGACCTAAACCCTAAACCCTGAAAGCCCGAAGAGTAGCTTCCATTCTCTTTGCCACTACCCCAATATAATCCCTACATGGCCGGGTTTAGGGTTTAGGGTATAGGGTTAACGGTTCAGGGTTCAGGGTTTAGGAGTTAGGGTCCGCCCATATATGTATATGTAGACCATTATCCGCAGAAAATCCTTATAGTAACCCAGCTTCCATTTTCTTTTTCCTAATCCGCAGTCTAAACTCCCAGCATGCTCCTTAACAACCCCTAGAATACTCTGCTATGTAACTCCCGATAGAACCCATTTTTAAGGAGTTTAGACCCTAAACCCTAAACCCTATGTAATCCCTAAACCCTAAACATTATGTAACTTCCTATATAACCCACAGGGTAGCTTCCATTTTCCTCTCCATTATCCCTTAGGAGGACCCCCCCCACCCTGTAATAGTGGCTATAAGGGATAATAAGGACTATATTAGGGTCCTCTTATATCCCTAGTATACCACGATTACAGGGCGGGGGGTCCTCCTAAATTATCCCAATACCCTAAACCCTAAACCCTAAACCCTAAACCCTAAACCGTGTGGATACAACCCTACATGGCTTCGAGGTGAGCCGGGAGGCTGGGGTCCTTTTCAGTCTTCGATGGGTTTCAGGTTGAGGGTTTAGACTTGAGGGGTTTAGATTTTAGGGTACATGGGTTTGGGTTCAGGGTTTCGGGTTGAGGGTTTAGGTTGAAGGGCTTAGATTTTAGAAAATAGGGTTTAGGGCTCAGAGTTTCGGGTTGAGGGTTTAGGTTTACTATCATGAGGACACGGTATGTTTTTTCTATATTCTCAGATAGCTAACGGCAATCCAGTGTACAGTGCGCCTGCCGCTGGCAGCATCACGCGCATCTAGCCAAGCTGCATGCGGGGTTTCTAACAGGTAGGTCGACAAGAACGATTTGAGTAGATCGAGGTCTATATCGGCCTTTCTGCGCCTACAGCCAGTCAGAAACCCTAAAACCCTAAAGCCTACACGACCAACGAAATTTTCATAACAAGGACCCTCTCCATTATCCTGCTAGGATCCCTCTATACTATGGGGTCCCTAGTCCCAAAACACCAACCCCGCCCCCCTCCCCCCCCCCAAATCCGGCAAACTGCGATCCCTGACCCCCCAGAACACCAGCTGCAGCCCTTTGGGGTTGTTTCTTTTTAAGTGTTACTACTTGCAGCTCAGTACTGGGGTTAGGGTTTAGGGTTTAGGATTTAGAGTTTAGGATTTAGGGTTTAGGGCCTTTGACTTGTGGGGGGATCTGAATGGTCCTACTGCAAGTGCAAGGCTAGCTTTTTCGGGGCCCGGAAACTCAGCAGTAGGGTTAGGGCCGATTAGGGCGTAGTTGACTGACTGTGGTTTAGCAGGGAAGGGTTTAGGGTTTAAGGGAATACATGACATAGGGCTATTTAGGGAGATCTTCTTCTCTTCTGCGAACCATCAGTACCGTACCGTGGCAGCACAGGTGGTTGCAAAGGAAGACATCATGTAAAACGGCTCGAGTAGTGTCTACTTCAGCGGCTGCCGCTTTTTGGGCGGAACCAACATGCGGGTTAAACCCTAAACCCTAAACCCTAACCCCCAATCGTGCTGAGGCATGTGCTGACACAGAGACTGCCAGAGGACGATGAAGACGGCGATGTCATCCTGTTATCAAGTCCAGTCATCCTCCAGGCTATGGACCTTCGGGATGAGCTTGAGCGTCATGCCAAGGAGGCTGCAAGCGTTGCCTCAACAACCTCAAAGGCCATGGACTGCAAGCAAGGCGATGCACTCGAGTCGGAAGATGAGGAGGAGCGATTCAAGGGTTGTGAGAGATTTTGGGTGTAGTAGGCTTAAGATGCCTCCTTCTATTCTAGGATCCCAAACACAGAGGTCTACAATCGTGCTAACCGCTCTAAATTGCCATCCCAAACCCTGAGCGACACACAATTTAAGATGATGAAAGAGGTCTTTAACGCACCCAGAACGGAAATCTTTCACTCGGTGGTATTCTGTGCTTCCCATAAGGATCGCATTCTCAGCCAAGGCCGTCGTAGGGGTATGCAATTCCCGTACTGGATAGAACTTATGTCCAAACAGTATTTTCCAACCCAGTACAACACCCCAGACCACACCGTCTTCGGACCACATTGGAAATACTCCCTCATAGAAAGAGAGCTGAGAAACTCTTTTGGGCAGACGCCAAAGCGCGCCGACTCGCGCACATGGCCCTAGCAAAAACCCTAACCCCTAAACCGCAGCGCTCATCTGTTCAGTTGATGCCCTTAGGCTTTGAGGTTCATGGTTTAGGGTTGGAGGTCCTGGCTAATTATAGCACAAGATAGCACACTTGTACTTCCCTAACCATCCTAAGACCATAAATAATGTGGGTTCAATGGGTTGGATAAGGAAACTCCTATTATGGATTTAAGGAATCCTTATTATTTGTGGTCTTGGGATGCTTAGGGCTTGTACTTACAACGCGACCAAACTTCAGTTATACGCTATTTGTATATACCTTTACGTTACCAAAGAGACCCCCAACACGAAACCCGAAAATCGAAGCCCTGAACCCCAAGGCCTTGCCGCTATACCCCCTACACCCTAGCCCCTAAACCCTGAAACCTAAACCCGCAAACCTAGTCCCAAAAGCCCTTGTCGCTATACCTCCTACACCCTAGCCCCTAAACCCTGAAACTTAAACCCGCACCCCTAGTCCCAAGCCCCTGAACCCCAAACCCTAAACAGTAGCCAACAGCACCCGAACTTTGAACCCTAATCCTAAACGCTATATAACTCATGATAGTAGTTTCCATGTTCTCTTCCATTTTTCCTATATAACCCCAATATATTCCCTATATAACCCCTATATACCCTCCAACCCTAGATCCTACACCCCAAATCCCCAACCAGCTACATAATCTCAGGTTCGCCGTGAAAGGCTTCAAGTTAGTCGGCGTACCCAAAGACAAGAGGGCACCGGCCTTATTGGCTTAGGGCTTAGGGATCAGGGTTTAGGGTTTAGGGCTTAGATTTTAGGGCTTAGGGTTTAAGGCTTAGGGTTGAGGGTTTAGGGTTTAAGTTCAGTACACCTCCACGATCTTCCTTTAAATGAGGTTATCTAAGGGTGATTAAGGCTAGTTGAGGGGGAGCCTTGGGGGTCGAGGGCTTAGGCTTTAGGGTTTAGGGTGTAGTCGAGTTGCGATGGCTGAAATATTGTCCCCCTTAAGTAGATAGAATATTGGGGTATATGGAGATCCTTTTATAATATGCCCAAAGCCATTCTATTTACTTAAGGGGGACCCTCGGGGAAGTCTCCTTGGATGCCCTGTCATAATGAACTGCCCTCAAGCAGGTCTGGGGATCCCTGGGTCCTTGTTGGAAATATCTTTGAATGCTAAAAAGGGTTTAGGGTTTAAGGTTTGGGGTTTAGGGTTTAGGGTTGAGGTTTTAGGGTTTAGGTTTTAGGTTTTAGGGAGATGTAGCATTATGCCCCGAACCCTAACCTTAAACACTGAACCGCAAACCCTAAACCGTGTATTGGTCCGATAAGGAAGCAGTTTCGGGCGTAAGGGTTTGCTGGCACTTGTGCTGGCGAACTAGGGTTTCAGGTTTAGGGTTTATACGGTTTAGGTTTTAAGGTTATATGGTCTGGGGCTTTTGGTTTGTAAGGTGGTTAAGGGTTGGCTGGGTAGGTGTTAATTTGGTCGGTTCGCAAAGTAAGGAGACCCTAACTAAACCTTAGGACCCAAAGATAGTAGTATCCTTATCATAGTTACTCCCAGAAGGTACGTGCCCAATTTTGGAACACTTCCATTTGGCATGCATGCCGTGGGGGCTGCAATCTAGAGTAGCTTTGCATCTCTGGGCACTGGGCTTATGGGAGGTTGCGGTCCCCCCATGAGATGAGCTATAGTCTAAACTCCCTAAAGGGGGTTATACAGGGGATTATATAGGGAACCACTATAGTATAGGGGACTATATAAGGTTTAGGGTTTAGGGATGGCTGCTGATCAAAGACTGTAAGTTTGTACCCTTAATGTTTGTAAGCCTAAGTTTTGGGTCCCAAATACCCTTATTCAGGACCATATTCCATGGTTTAAGGACCCAAACCCAAGGGTACAAACCCTAAGGGTACAAAGGAAGACTCCCTGAGCTGAGATTTGGGTTGGAAATCTTAGGGTTTAGGGTTTAGGGTGCCTAGCCGTCTCTCCGCTGCATGTGGTTCTGCGCTTGTGTCGAAAACATCTTCTTGAAAAAGCTTGTGGGGGTAGCTTGTCAAAAAGGGCGCCGGGTGTTCGACCGTCGGCATTGGTGGTCGACACGCACCAGTTCTACCTGGCTTTTTTCTATTTGCTGTTCTCAGGGGCGGTGGTAGCTTATGCCGAGTACCGTCGACACTGGGTTACGCTCCAAGAGAGCAGAAAACTACATCCCGACGCTACCTCAACTCAACTACAGTGCCATGACGACCAGGCTGAGATCAAGATCTGGACTTTCTACAAGGAAGAGCTTACAAGTTGGCTCCTAAACCCTAAACCCTACATACACCCTATAAGTCCCGAACCTGAGAAGCCCCCTATACCACGCTATGAACCCTAGGTAAGCGGCATGAACCCTGAACCCTAGAACCACTTTTACCCCCGTACCCCTTATGAAGCATACAACCCCTATAAACCCTAAACCCAACCCAGAAAGCCAGTAGCCCAGGATTCTAGTCTACTTTCCCTCAATGTCCTACTACTTCGGCTTAGCGTAGGCGATTTTTTCGTCGGGTTAACTAGGCTTTCTAGGTAACCCCAGATTTACATGAAGCAGCGAAACGGTTAGGACTTCTGATTATAGGATCTTTAGGATTTAGGCCTCGTGATACACCCCTGAAAAGCCTTCAGACCCATATTCAAGACCCTCTGATTAAGCCTTATATAAACCCTAAACCCTGAACCCCAAACCCAATTCCCTACGGGCCCTAAATCCTATGTAATGTAGACCCATGATGAATAAACCCCCTCCTTGTAACGGCCTTAATATTTGGATCCCTATTATAATCTCTATTTACTTCAACGGGCCCTTAAACCCCCTTGACCCCGAATCCTATAATTCCTAAACCCTAGGCCCGAAATCCTAATCCCTAAACCCTATATAATCCCAATATATCCCTCTCAGGGTACCCATAACTTTGGGCCCTAAACCCTAAACCCTAAACCCTGAAGCCCTAAACCAAGCCGATGTCACTGTTGAGGATGAGCTCGAGGCGGAATGTGAAATCTTCCTGGCCCTGGCCTCAGAAAAGCTGTCTCTCAGGGCTCTGTGGGGGAGGGGGGGAGGCCTTGAAATTGGTCGGTTTAGGGTTTAAGATTTAGGTTTTAGGGTTTAAGGTTCAGGGTTTAAGGTTCAAGGGTTAAGCTTTCGGGTTAAGGGTTTAAGGTTTAAGGTTTAGGGTCGGGACTTTTATGTTCTACCAGCCCAACCCTTTCAAAGTTTGCTCTTTTCCGTCAGTGTTTTCTCTCATTATGCTACTCGACTAGCTTATTGGCTTAGGGTGTAGGGTTTATGGTCATCCTCCCCAAAGATACTCCCGTCCAGGGTTTAAGGAGTTAATAAGGATGACATAGGGCTTAATGAGGCCTAATGGGGCTCTAAAAAATGGGGGGGACCTTTGGGGGCGGGGGTGTAAATTGTAGCCCCTAAGACATTGACCATACCTATCTGCACTAACTGAGGCCTTTGATAGAATATTACAACCTCGACAACGACAATGGCCATTTAGGGAAATATCGCGAACTTGCATCATCATCATCATCATCATCGTCATCATGTTCATCATTTAAGAGTTCATGAATGCCGCATGCCGGGCTGGCTCGTGGCAAAGTTGGCCTCCGGTTTTATCTTAGACCCGCCAACTACTCCCTTTTCAGGCCCATGTGCCCACTGGGTTTAGGGTTTAGGAGGTTCAGGGTTTAGGGTCTAGGGTTTACGGGTTTACAGGTTTACGGGTTTGGGGTTCAGGGGAGGGTCTTGACTATATCGTCCCAGTTCAATTTCATCTTCCATTTTCTTCGTCATGTCATGCCCCATTCTTCGGGTAGTATCCCTACATGATAACCCCTCAGCCCTATACATATCACCTGCAGCCCGAAGCCCTAAAGGGTTTGTGGGGACCCTTTTCGACAATTTCGGGAGGACCCAAGCCAGGACCTCGTAAAAAGAATGCCTTAAACCCTAAACCCTAAACCCTAAACTCTAAACTCTAAACCCTAAACCCTAAACCCTAAATCCTAGACCCTAAACCCTAAACCCTTAATCCTAAACCGTAAACCCTAAACTCCTAAGCCCTAAACTTCATATGGTCCTTATGCAACTGTAGAATATCGTGCCTCCCAACTCCTTATGCTACCCCAAAGCCCGAAGGCCCTGGTTTAGGGCTCAGGGTTTAGGGGTGTAGGTTTAGGGGTTTAGGGTTTGGGGCCTACACCCTAATCATAGTGAGTAGGCTCCCCATTCGCAACCCCAAGAAACCCTTAGAAGCCCAGCTTCCATTTCCTTGTCCACCGGATTCTCCACCAGTCTGATCAGTTGGTGGGTTCCAAAGATCAGTGGGGCTCTAAACCCTAAATCCTAAACCGTTTTGGGGACCACACCATACGGATTATACGATTTTTTGAGTGCTACATATAGGGACCCCTATTCTTAACAACTCTCAGACCTGAATCCTAAACCAAAACCTACACCCTAAAGCCTTAGGTTTTAGGGTTTAGCGTTACCCTAAATCCTAAACCGTGTTATAGGGTTTAGGGACCAAATGGGAATGGGTGGCCCGCCAGATCACCTCGTGCTACAGTGGAATGAAGGAATGGAAAAGAAGCTATAAAGTAGTCCATCTAGGTCTTTAATGAACTGGGCAATGTAAAGCGACCTCACCCGACCTCTCCCTAAATGGTGATTCGTATGGGGAATAGCACCCAAATGGCCTTAAATTGGGAGTTGAAAATATTCTAAATTACCTTGTTTCTGGGGCTTTAGAGGACTTAGTAAGTTTAGGGTTCAGGATTCAGAATTTAGGGCTAGGGCGGCTAAGAAAGTAGTTCGACAATGTGGTGAACCGCGATGAGTCTATTGCTCCTAGCGGTCATAAAGATATTTGCTAAGTTCCCCTGACCCGCCGATAATAACAACCTTAAACCCTAAACCCTAAACTCAGTTCCCCTGACCCTCCGATAATAACAAGGACTGTAGCAGCGTCCTTGGACAGTCGTCAATAGTCTTGATTTGCATAATGTCCTCTTTGACAGTGCCAAGACTGAAATACTGCCTCCCCCACCCTGCGAGTTTAGGGTTTAGGGTTTCCCTAATCCCTCGCCGCTCACCCGTCAACCCTAAACCCTAAACCGCCAGCCAGCAAGACAAACCCATGCCTAAGCCCTGAGGCCATGGATCATCCTCACGTTCCATGGCCAATGAGACTTCGGGTTTGGGGTTTAGGGTTGAGGGATTCAGGGTTTAGGGTTTACGGTTTAGGGTTTAGGGATCAGGTTTTAGGGTTTAGAGTTTCGTCTTTTTAGGGATTGGGGTTTAGGGTTGTGGGATTCGTGTCTAAGCCTAAGCCCTAAACCCTCAAGAAACCCTAGCAGTGAACCTTGGAGTCCCCTTACGGTCCCTTATCCCCAGGGCCTTGGGGCCTCTCTGCTTTGCGAAGTTTCCATGTTGTAGCTGTTTGATTCCGGTTTTCGATATGAAATGGAGGGGTGAAAAGAAAAGCAGGGACTGCTTTGCTATTCAGATTTTAGGGTTCAGGCTCGTGGGGACGGTGTATAGGTAAGAGCTTTTGGTTCTGACATGTCAAGTAGAAGTTATAAGTCATAAGTTTTCGGTAGTCAAATCACTGCTTTTTCGTACGAGCGTCTTCTATCCATTACCACCCCCTGGCCGCGATTTGTAGATTGATGCTTTGCAATTCTTACTCATGATGTGTGTATCACATCTTGGTATCTGCAAAGCCGTTCCAGACCCTAAAACCTTACCCTGCCTTGCTGGATGGTGAAGAAGTCGTTGCTCTGCTAGGGATTGAGAGGCATTCTGTTCGAAGCGGGGCGTTGTGCAACATGGCGAGCCTACCGTTTACCTAGAATCTAGAAAGCCTAGTTGCCCAGAATAATGGGCTACTGTAGCCCAAAGTAGTAGGAGTTAGGGGAAAGTTGCCTATGATTATGGGTAACTGGCTTTCTGGGTAGGGATTTAGGGTTTCAGATTTGCACAAGTCCCAACGTTTTAGGGTATTTCGAGCCGACCAAACTCTTCCATGGCATTCGCTAGTACCTCGGCCATTGGTGTAGGATTGTAGGATTTAGGGTTTACCTAGACAGCCTAGTTACCCATAATAATGGGTTACTTTAACCCAAAGAAATAGGAAATTAGGGGAAAGTTGCCTATAATTATGGTCACTGGCTTTCTAGGTAGGGTTTAGTTTAGATTGAATCAACTCAGGCTCCCACGGTCGAGCACGCTGCCCACCTTGAGTGGTTGGGCCGGAATGCTGCTGCCTTGCACGCCCGTGCACAAAGCGTTGCAGAAGCTGCAGACGAGGCTGCGCCAAAGAGGGCTGCAAAGAGAGCAGCCCCGGAGATGCAAATTGGGCCAGCAGCCAGGAAAGCCAAAGCAAAGCCGAAGGCCGGACCTGGGGAGTGACACAACCATTTGAGCTATAGTCTAAACTCCTTCAAGGAGGTTATATAGGGACTATGTAGGGGACTACTATAGGGCTTATTAAGGGAGATACTAGGAGTTTAGACTATAGCTCATTTAGGATCCTGAGCACTTGCCGATGCAGGATCAACCCCCGAGCCCCCTAAACCCTGAGCCCTCAACTTGGTTAATCCCTACATAGCCGCTGTAAGCCGACCTTTACAGAGGACCTTTACATACCCACTACAAAGCTCTTGCAAAAGAACCCTATGAACCTGGGGTAGCTGCCCTAAGCCCTAAACCCTGAACCCTAAAACCCCAACGCCACCACTTTGGGAAAATGAGCTTTTCCAGGTAAACCCTAAACCCTCAACCTAATATCATTTAGCTCAGAACCCCTTATTAATTCTCCTTATATGTCCCTGGCATCCCCAAACTAAATCCTAAACCCTAAAGCCTATATTCTAAGCAACACCTCATGGATTCATGGAAACTGCGGTCTGCGGCCTCAACCCCTAATCCTTATTGCTCTTGGGGTTTAGGGATTAGGGTTTTTGGTGATTATGGTGCTAAATTTCCACAGGTTCCATATCAAGCCCCCAACTCAACATCACTGGACAAGGTAGCAAGGCTTGTCGATGTGTACGAGTCCGAGGACGGGACGGTTGAGTGTCAGTTTAGGGTTTGGGGTTCAGGGTTTAGGCTTCATGGTTTTGAACTTAGGGTCCTGGTTTATGGTTGAGGGAGTACGTCTTGCGGGAATTGTTTGATATCATTTGCTTCAGCAACAGTTCTTTACGACAGGTGTGCTAACATTATTTTCTATGGCTTATGAGGATACAGTTGCTAGGTTCTTCGGGATTGGTGTTCGAGACTCTCTCGGATAATTCTATGCTTCCGTATGTCCCAGGAGCATTCTTTCACAAACCCATTGGACCTCAGTCTTGCAGGGGCATGCTTTTCCATACCCTAAACCCTAGACCCTAAACCTGGGCCTTCTCCTCTGATATCGGGTCCTCGACCCTGAGCCCTAAAACGGATGGCTATGTTCTGCAGGTCTAGCTGCGTGTGCCTCAAAACAGCCCAGAGGGTCTATCTATACAACTATTAGGGAATTTGGCACCAAAATACCATACTATAGAAGGAATTATGGGTCCCAATTCCCTAATGGTTGTATATGTTGACCCTCTGGGAGTGATATATTTTTTTCTGAAGAGCCCAACAATAGGCACTGCACGCCACACCTGAGAAATGTCTCGAGTGTTGTGACAACCTATAGGCCCTTGTTCAGGCCCTGAAGTGGAAACGCTAAGCTGGGTAGGCCCCTGGGATATTTGGTATTTTCCCTCATGGCTTTAATAGGGGACCACATATACTGACATTTTTCAATGGGTTTTAGGGGCCAACCTAGTAAGTAACAACGAGACCCTGCTCATACTCAGAGTTCTCATGAGCTTACTGTACTACATTCGCAGAGTTCTAGAAGGTGTCCGATACATCGGGTCATGCAGGATTTCGCCCAGACACAAAATCCTAATTATTTCCCAAATAACCCCTATATCCCCTTCAAGGTAACTTAGGGCCCTAAACGCTAAACCCTAAACCTACCAGTGGATGCCTTCGTGCTGCGCAGGACCAGCTGGCTCTCGTCATGGAGTGCATGCACTTCTGCCACGATTGGGTTTAGGGTTTCGGGATTAGGGTTTAGGAGCCCTTACATCCTGAATGCCCAGCCCGAAGCCCTAAATTCGTAAGGCCTGAACCCTAAACCCTAAACCCTAAACTGATGATGTGATGCCGGTGGATGTGGTGGAGTACGTGGGGAGGAGCAGGGTCGAGATGAGAAGAAGGAGAAGGCAAAACACAAGGAACAACAACAAGGAGGTAGGATTTAGGGTTTAGGATGGATTATATAGTATATAAAGGGGTTATATAAGGATAATGGAAAAGAAAGGGTTTAGGGTGTATGCAGTCTGAAAGACAGGGCTTCGACCTATAGCAGTAAAATAGTCTTGATCTTGGTCATCGCTGATCATAACTCACAATAGTAGTAAGTATGTGCCGCAATCCGCAGACTAGGTAGAGTAGGGTTTTGGGTCTATCCCTGGAGAAGAAGGGTATCTGCAGTGTTGTGCTGCCTTTTGCTTACCATTCATCAGGGCAGTGTCGTTTCCTTATTTGCAAAACCTTCTCACGACCGCTACATACATTGGGATTTGATGTCTTCATGCACCAAAGATCTTTTGGGCGAGGGCCCCTACCTGTTCCTAATTATGGGAAGCGAGTGCGTTTGTAGGGCTTTTTATGGCATATATATATACACAAGTTGAGTATCAGGACCGCAGGACCCCTCAACCCTAAACTTCGCACCTTTGAACTTAACCCTAACCGCCCAAAACCCAAAGCCATAAGCCCCAAAAATCCACAGCAGGCCAACACCCTGAATCCCATAGTCCCAACCTTACATTGGAAGCCCCTTTAGGGTTTAGGGTTTAGGACAAAACCCTACATATCCCTATATAGCCTTTTTTCGAGGTGCCAAAACCCTAAGCCCTGTACCTAGAAAGCCAGTTACCCATAATTATAGCAACTTTCCCCCAAATTCCTACTACTTTGGGTTAAAGTAGCCCATTATTCTGGGTAACTAGGCTTTCTAGGTATATCCCTGTTTTCGCCAGGTCTGGTGGAGAACTCTTCGCGCGCGTACAGAAGTGCAGCCGTCAGAGTTTTTTTGGGTGGGTTTTGGGTCCCTTGAAACGCATGTATGGGTTTGAAGATTAGGGGGGTTTGGGGTGAAGGGGTGAGTGCGGAGTTCAAGAGTATCTCCAATAGTGGAGAACCATATCACAATTGGAAGATGACATGGAAACTACCACCTGGTTGAGGGTTTAGGTCCAGGGTATAATGTTTAAAGTTTAGGGCTTAGGGTTCAGAATTTGTTGCGCTTAGTAATTTCCGTCCTTGCAACATCGTGTGCGGTACAGTAAGTTTCCCAAATAACATGTGAGGTAGTTCTCAATCTCATTGGTGGTCTTGGGGGAGCGAAGTAGGAACCAAGTGATAGTGGCCGAATTCGCGGTTAACCCTAAACCCTAGACCCTAAACCCTGGCTACCCTGGAGTGCCACAGGACATGAACAAGGCGACATGTTAAGAAGGCGAACAAAAAGACTGCGGTCATCCCACACATTGATGTGGTTAAGGTTCAGGCTTGAGGGTGTATTACCATTACTTAGGGTTTGGGGGGTCGTTTTTGTTTTCAAATTTTGAGAGGTACCCCAAGTAATGGCAAGTTCATATGGGCTTGAGGGTTTGGGGTTGAGGAACAGCTGGTGCAGCATAACTTCTCTCGCACACCACCTACAGCACGAGCTTGGGAGCAGCTGACCTGGTTCCAGTCTTTGGCGCTGGCCCTGTGACCTATCCCGTGAACTTAGGACCTTATGACTATCACATGGCTGAATTTTTCCCGAATGCGTAGCGGAAGGGTTCC
>CAJNIZ010042880.1:40646-54694 GCA_905231905.1 Symbiodinium pilosum
CATTTTGATGCTGGAATTTCCCCGGCCATTTGTGGAATGGTTCGGAAGCGGAACTATTTTGAGATCTTGAACCTACAAGATTTTCTGCGAGGGTATTTCACAAGGTGCTGAAATTTGGCCTTACACCCTGGTTTGTTGAGCCCTAAGGGCATACAGGGTTTAGGATTTTGGGCATACAGAGCTTCGGATGGGTATTTAGGGATAAGGTGTTCACGGTAGATACTGGGACCTCTAGAGTGGGGACCCTTGCGCTTTTGGGCAGGTTATTCTGGGCAAGCCTCCATGTATAATGAACCTGCATACTCCCCTTCAAACCTCAAACCGTAAATCCTAACCGCAAACCCTACCTAGAGAGCCTAGTTACCCCTAAAAATGGGATACTATACCCCAAAGTCGTAGGAAATTACAGGACAGTAGATCATAACTATGGGCTGCTGGCTTTCTATGTAATTTTTAGCCCTAAGCCCGATGAGAGTCAATACCAAGCCACGTTCAACGCCCCTCTCACTACGGCCGCGCTCCATGAGGATCCAGAAGCAGGGTTTCTGAAGACAAGGAAGTCTGCTGGGGAAGATTTAGGGTTTGGGGTTCTTTAGGGATTCCAAGGGTTCTTTAGGGATTCCAAGGGTTCTTCTAAGGAATTTGTAGGACCATGCCTACAAGTTCCCCAAAAGGTGGGACAAGCCTCTCTTGGATCCGACAGCCGACGCGATGAACCCCAGACCCAAGCAGTTAGGGTTTAGGGTTTCGGGTTTAGGGTTAATTCGGTGTCCATTGAACTACAAGCTTAAAGGGGGTTATATAGGGGCTTATAGTAGGGGCCTACTATAAGGCTTATTAAGGGGGCTTATCAAGGGGGATACTAGGAGTTTAGACTATAGCTTATATGCGGATTATAGGCATGTTATGGGGAATGAAACATCAAAGAAAATGGAGCATGACATGGGAACTGGGTTATGTGGAGGCTATATGGGTGTTCTATAGCGTAATATAACATAAGGACCCCTTGAAGGCGGCCCCCACATGTTGTACAACGTGTGTCTTTTTGGGACAAATTCCGGCGCTTTGTGGTGGGCGAGACTTGTCGCATGGATGGTGCGGATCTGGCATTTGATCATTTTCTTGTGCCACGTCCTCGGGCTGTTTGTGGACGACATGCTACTTCGGCAGAATCACAGATTTGTCGCTCTCCCAGGATCGGCTGTGATGGCCTTTTCGGCAGCCTTTGGCATTCTCATCTCATGGGCTAGGTTCAATTGAGCCATGAGATCCAGTGGATAGGTTGGTCCATGAATTTTCGATCCTGCACATTTTCTCTACTAGTGCAAAAACCCAGCGCCTTCTTGAAGCAGTTCACAAGTTTCTTCAAAGTTCTAGAGTTGATAGAAGGATTTAGAAAAGCGGTTGGGTTACTCCAATGGTTCACCCAGATGTGCGTCGAAGCGTTTTCGGTTTGGTCTTGAGAGGCAGATTGGAGCACATGCGCCTCTAAGCTCCAGACCGTTTCCTGTGAAACTCCTAACCCGGAACCGTAACCCTCAACCCTGACTCGGAAGCTGAAGGACGCTAAATCTGAGATCCCAAACCCTCAACCATAAACCCTGAACCCAGAATACTGTAACTTGACACCTGAATTCCATCAAACCTGAACCTTCTCAGCCCTACAGCCCCGAACTCTAATTTTTCAACCTTCAAGCCTCAACCCTACGCGCCAAACCCTAAACCCGAAACCCTGAGCCCTACCTGGAAAGCCTAGTTACCCTTAATAATGGGTTACTTTTACCCAAAGCAGTAGGAAATTAGGGGAAAGTTGCCTATACTTATAAGTAACTGGCTTTCTAGGTAAACCCTAGACCCGACCTCCGTGTATGTGTTTTAAACCTTACTAGGCTGGTGGTGGTTCCAGGACTGTGGGTCTGAGGCCCCCTGAACCCTAAAAAAGTAAATATAAATGTGGTTTAGGGTTTACCTAAAGCCAGTTACTTATAAGTATAGGCAACTTTCCCCTAATTTCCTACTACTTTGGGTTCAAGTAGCCCATTATTATGGGCAACTAGGCTTTCCAGGTAGGGTTTAGGGGATACAGTTAGGGGACATGAGCAGGTGGCAAACGAAGGAGGAAGGAACTCCGTGAACGCTAGGGTGGGTTACTATCAGAACACGAGGGATACGACGGGCCTTGTTATTTGCTTGCACTTGAGATGCTAAGCTAGGGTTGGGCAAACAGGAAGAAAGAGTGCCGTATAGATATACTGAGGTTGGACATCAACACCGCCAGGGCAGCTGGAGAGATCCGCCGATCTGGAGGCCGCGGTGCGCTACGCTGTCAAGAATTATGGTTTGGTGCCACATGGCCTCTTACAGAAGTTGTGGGTCACGGTGGGCATGGCCACGTGGCATGAATTGCCTTCCTTGGAATCACATTGTCAGCCAGGAAGAGGCCGAGCGCCTAGCGCCTAGGCCGACGCGCAGATCCTCACAGATTCAGTGAGATTTTGGGGGTGGATGCAGCAGCCGCTCCAGGGCCAGATCACTTGATGCAATCTGGGAGATACAGTGTCCGGAGACATCCTAAATCCTAAGCCCTAAGCCCCCAATCCTAGATCCCAAAGCCTAAATCCTAAACCCCAAACCCTAAACCTTAAACCCTGATTACTCCTAAACTCGAAGCTTGGAACCCCTATAGCCCTAGGCTTCCAAGTCTAGGGTTTCGTTTTTAGGGCTTAGGGTCTAGGTTTAGGGTCCAGGGCTCAGGGTGTAGGGTTCAAGGTTTTAGGACTTAGGGTTTAGTGTTGTTGGCCCCTAAAGTCTGTAGATATTACCTACATTGGGTTGTCTGAATTCACAGGGTAAGTCCCTAAACTCTGACGCAGTTGAGGGTTTCAAGCCTTTAGGGCGTTTCGGGGTTTAGGGTTTAGGGCCTAGGATTCAGGGTTTAGGCTTCCGAGCCACGCCTTGAACCCTAACTAAACCTTGAAACCCCAAACTCTAAATCCCTAAACCCAAATCCCTAAATCCCTAAACTCTACCTAGAAAGCCTAGTTACCCCGAATAATGGGCTACTTCAACCCAAAGTAGTAGGAACTTAGGGAAAAGTTGCCTATAATTATGGGTAACTGGCTTTCTAGGTAACAACCCTATAATCCCTGAACCCTATAATCCCTAATCCCTAAGCCCCTAAATCCCAAAACCTTAAATCCCCAAAAGCACTAAGCCCCTAAATCCCTAAACCCTAAATCCCTAAACACACTAAGCCCCTAAATCCCTAAACCCCTGACCTGATCAGGCTGACTGCTGAAGATGCCTTGAAACATGCGTTCATTGCGACTCTGCTGGGTTTATTTCCCCTAGCAAAGGGATGCTTCATGTAATGGGGTTTAGGGGTTTAGGGTCGGGGTTTAGGGGTTTTAGGGTTTAGGGTTCAGGGTTTAAGGCTTTTATAGGGCTTTGGGTGTTTAGGGTTTTAGGGTTCTAGGGTTTAGAGTTTAGCGCGTAGGACAGGCTTATATAAGGTTCTGTCGGGATTGCAGGTTCTACCCCCTAGTTTCTCCCCTTTATGGGCGTTGTTCAAGTAGAATGGGCGGACTCTCGGCGGGTAGTAGTGCAGGGCGGGCCAGTTGGGGAGTTGAGGAACCCATGATATTCCCCCAAACCTGTTGAGTCTTATCTCCTTTAATGAGGGAATATGCCTTGAGACCCGAAAGGATGTGGAACAATGGCACCTACAGCCTCCATTTAGCGGTGCAGGCCATTATTCTTCCTACAGTCTCAGGATTTAGGGTTATGCCTTGAATTGCAGTAGGGTTCCTAGCATCATGTAGGTATACTCCTTTTGCGCATTCTGCAAAATTAAGATGGCAGACAAAATGTTTGCATTAAAAACAACGGTTCTTTTAACATCTGGTTTCTATGTGGCTCCGTGTAAGCTTTTGAAAAAGTCTCTGCAAATCCACTGTGCAGGCACCGAAGCCCTCAACTCTAAGTAAGGTCCCTCTAGCCCATTTCACACTGGTTTCCCCAGGGTTTCCCGAAGGGTGCCTGATTGTGTCGTGGAAGGGATTGACATGAAAGGTTTTCAGGGCTAGGGGATCAGTTTAGGTGTTTAAGGCTTACAGTGTTTAGGGTTTAGAGATTAGGGGTTTAAGGATTCAGGGGTTTAAGGGTTAGAGGGACAGAGGTTTAAGGGCTTCAGGGTTTTTAGGTGTAAGGGCCTAGGCTTCAGGGCCTAGGAACGACTGCCTAAACTAGAGGGAGACCAGTCTACTTCAATGGGCCCAAGCTACCTTGCTGGCACACAACCGGGGATTTTTATAGGGGTTATATCGGGATAATACAGGGATTATGGAAAATGGAAACTACTATACTGGGGTTATATGGGGCTTAGGATTCTCCTCCTTCCTAAAAGCAACATTCCAATCTACAACAAGAGCTAGATGAATTTTGGTTGTTTGGATACCCCCCCCCCCTACACCTGAATCCTGAAACATACACCCCCAAGCCCAAAATCCTAATCCGTATAACCTGAACCTTATACCCTGTGGATTAGTCACAAAAGTAAACCCTCAACTCCCCGATCCCCAACAAACCCTCAGCCCTGCCTTCCTTATTTAAGCCCTATGACCCCCTATAGAACCCCTTTACTTCCCTTTAAAGGACCTCTACCTTATATATCCCTTGTACAACTACTATCAAACCTTATATCCTTAAACCCGAAACCCTAAACCCCTTAACCCTAAACCCTGAACCCCTTAACCCTAAACCCTGAACCCCTAAACCCTAAACCCTGAACCCCTAAACCCTAAACCCTCAACCCCAAATCATGAGGTCCTTAGAAGAAGCCTAAAAATAGCCGAGCCGAGGCCAAACGAGAGCAGCTTACCAACGACGTCAACAACGAAGTTGCCAACAGCCCAGACGGGTGTGGAGTGTATGGTTTAGGTAATTGAGGGCTTAGGCTTTAGGGAATTGAGGGTGTAGGATTTAGGGAGCTTGGGGTTTAGGCTTTAGGGAATTGAGGGTTTAGGATTTTAAGGAATTGAGGGTTTAGAATTTTGTGGCATTTCGGGTGTAGGATTTAGGGAATTGAGGGTTTGGGATTTTGGAGAATTTAAAGTCTAGGATTTTAGGGAATTTAGGGTTTAGGCTTTTAGGGAATTTAGGGTTTAGGCTTTTAGGGAATTTTGGATTAGGATTTGGGGATTTTCGGATTTAGGATCGGGTAATTGAGGGTTGATGATCTTAGGGAATTTAGGGTTTAGGATTCAGGGAAGTGAGGGTTTAGGATCTTACGGAATTTGGGATTTAGGATTTAGGGACTGAGGGGTATAGGGTTTACGGATGGTAGGTAGAGGTATTGTATAGTCGCTAGGTAAATGAAAAATGGAATGGCAACTGTGTTTATATAGGGTTTTATTTGGGTATTGTATTATTTGGAGAGAGTAACTCTAAGGGTCCAAGTACAAAAATAAAGGGGGGGTTCAAGTCGCAAATGCTAGAATCAGAATTGATCTTGATACAGTATCGGATGTCCCGAATTTTTTGGTACTTGAGCCCCCAGGGTAAGTAGCGAAGACAATACAAACCACAGCGCCGTTTAGAATTTAAAGTCAAGGGTGTAAGGGTCAGGAGAACATTGTAAGTAGGTTTAAACTGGGGATAACAGCAGTCATTATATGGCTGATGGAGGGTACAAGGGTGCGGATTGCCCAGTAAGGCCTGTTTCATGTTTTTGGGGACTTATCTTCCTAATGTAACCACTCAATGCCAGAAAGGGAGCGATGTTTTGCGTGGGTTGCTTGAGCTTTCACTTGTCTAAGGCTTGGGCTTGAATGGTCCAGTTCTGCATATATCTACATTTGCAGATGTGTGTATACATATATAGATGTATGTGTATCTAACAGCATACATATATGTATCTCTCTCTCTCTCTCTCCCTCTCTCCCTCTCCCTACAAGCCTCATGTTTCCCTTGTATCGACGCAGGTAGTCTTCGGCTTGAACCATCGAGCCCTAAACCCCTTGTCATCCCCAAACCTTGAACCCCAAACCCTAAGCTCCCAACACCCCTGACCCTTATACCCCAAACCCCAAGGTTTAGGGTTTAGGGTGCAGGGTTCAGGGAACCCCAAACCCTCAAGCCAAGATCATAGAGTTTTTGAGGTGTCGGCGCTGGTGGATTTTGGGCAGGCGTCCTCCTTCCGGCGAGCCTGCTTGTCAATGATGGCCATGATCCTCAGAAGAAAAGGGCTCGGGGGTTTAATATTTGCGGTATGAGGTTCAGGGCCACTATACAACCCCAATATACAATAGTAGTTTCCATGTTCTTTTCCATTGTCCCAATATAACTCCAATATAGTATAATATACTATTGCTCAGTGTTTAGGGAGTGTTTGGAGTGCATCCTATTTAGACGATTTGAAGCTCTGTGGGTAGTAGGGGCCCCATGGATCATTTAGGGCCTGAGGTCTTTAGGGCCAGCATTTAGGTCTATAGAGGGGTTGTTGTGTATAAGTCACAGGATGGTTTTTAGTCTAGACCATTCTTTCTAAGGCAAAATACCAACATATGAGGTTGAAAGGCATTTTTTGTTCAATAGGTACATTGGATACTCCAGGTTAACTTCATGATTCCGGGTATAGGTTTTGGAGTTCAGAGTTCTAAGTTTAACATTTGGTAGTCTTCTGACGGAGAAAATCTTGCACCACCACAAATACCTACCTAGAAAGCTAGTAGCCCAAAATCATAGGCTGCAAATTCTGTATCGCTTTTCATTAATGTAACCCAGTTATAGGGGTAACCAGGCCTGCCAAGTAAATCCTGAATGCCAAGCCCTAACCTTATATCGCCTATACCTTCCTCACTCTGGCCTGTGAACGACAGTCTGTTGGGGAGCTTAACCTTCAACCCTAAACCCTAAACCCTAAACCCTGAACCCTAAACCCTAAACCCTAAACCCTAAACCCTAAACCCTAAACCCCAAACCCCAAACCCTGGAAAGCCTAAGCGGTGGAAGATATTCTCCATCCTTGCAAGATGAATTCCTCGACCCGAAGCCTCGAACCCTGAGCCGCAGCTATCACCTAGGGTTTCAGGTTGAGGGCTTATGTTTAGGGTTTAGGGGTTTAGGGGGGTTGGGGGTTTAGGGTTTTGGGGTTTAGGGCTTGGGGTTTTGGGGTTTGGGGTTAGAGATGTTGGGGGGAACTTCAAGTCAGCAGCATTGAGGAACCTCACAGCGGAGAGTAGTCTTTAGAATGGCCCTCATTGGGGCTCTACATTGGTGTGTATGACCCTAGGCCCCTCCAGCCCTAAGCAAGAAGCGCGAACCCTGAAACCCTAAAAGCCTAAACTCTACATATCCCCATACATAGCCTTTGTGCCTGCCTTTTTCACCCTACATAACACCTATATCCCTTAAACCCCTGAGCCCTAAAGCCCCTGAGCCCTAACCCCTTGAACCCCTGAGCCCTAAAAACCCTACACCCCCTACATCCCTGAAAGGGACCCATGAGCAATTCAAAACCTCGCCCCAAGGCGTGGTCGCTCACAAACGAGGAGCGGGCGTCCGTTCGACAGGCCTTCATCCAGATGGATGAGGACCGGCAAAGTAAAGGAGCTTAGGGATTTAGGGCTTTGGGTTTGTGATTGGGGGTACCTTATTAGGATTATATAGGGATGATGGAAAAGAAAAAGGAATTTGTAGGGATTATTGGGGTTAGATAGGGGCCCTGTAGGGTTGATAGGGGTTATATGGGGTTATCTAGGGGCTATTTAGAGGCATGTATAGGGGTTATATACTTTCTTGGGTTTGAATAGGGAGCATACAGAGACATGTAGGGTTTAGGGTTCCGGAGGGAAGTGGACTTGTTAAACTATCTAGAATAATGGCCTTTTCGACTGTTCTCTGGGCTTTTGGACCATTGTTTTACATACTTGTGAGGTCCAGCTGGTGTTCATCCTTTACAGGGTTAGACGTAGGGTTGTAGCGTTTTTGAGTTTGGTGGCTTAGGGCTTAGGGTTGAATACCAGAGGAACCCTACATAACTCCTATAGAATCCCAGGTATTACCCAAGGGATGTGTTGTTCAGACGCGGAACTGGGCATAGATCGTAGTTCGTGTGAGCCTCAATGGAGATATTATAGCTCCCCCAGTTTAGAAGTAAGGTTGTCTTCCCCTTTTGGTTGTAGTCTGCAAAATCTGCTTTAAACTTACTCGGTTGAACTACCAAAAAGCACCAATCATGCAAGAGAGAAAGGGGTTGGTCGCATGTTGCAGCAAAGTCTCCTAAACCCTAGACCCCTTAAGGGGTTGAGGTGTTAGTCTATGCGGCTTAGGGTCTATGGCGGGAGCCTTTTTGGTGCGTGCACGTAGGGTTTAGGGTTTGAAGGTAACATAGAAGTTTCTCAAAAGGGTTCCTGAAGAATCCTGCATGAAGACAGTTATAAGTTACAAGTTATAAGTAGATCATAAGTCGAGCGCCCCTCCAAGTAGGAATTACGGTTGCCCAAAACCCTAAACCCTGAACTGTGTGGCTGTATTGGAGGCCCTAAATGGTAAGGGATTTTATCCATCCACCGTAGGCACGCCATAAATCGGGTTTAGGATCTAAACCCTTGTTAGATCTAAAGGTTGGGTTAGCCCCATAAATTACCAAATTTCGATTTCATCTTTCATGTAACTTTCCATTTGATTCTCCATTCCTGGGGTACCAACCTTAAACTTCATACCATCTCGACCTAGCACCCTTAAAGGGACCCTAATGTAGACCTGTGATTAATAACCACCCCTTTCAAGGGCCTTAATTTAATATTAGGATCCCCATTATGATCGGTATTAAGGGGAGGGGGGTTTATTAATCGGGGGTCTACAGTATAGAGGGACCCTGAACCCGAAACCCTAAAAAGTAGTCTCCATCATCCTTATATATCCCCTATACAACCCATATTTCCCCCCATCCGGGTTTAGGATTTAGGGTTTACATTACTACAGGCGGTTCTAGGCCTTGCCAACTGAAGCCTAAATCCACGTCCTCAGAGTTCAGCGCCAAACTTGCAGCCGAAGCAGCACAAAGCCCCCACAGCCCGCACATGTAGGGTTTAGGGTCTACGGGTGTAATGGGCAGAATGAACTCTTTTTGGATGTGTTTTTCAATTCGGACCATCATTTTTTATACTTCTGTCTGTGGTCCAGGTAGTAGCGTAGAACCCCAAGACTCCGTATCGGTAACGATGGTGTTGTATGGCCCGAAGCCCACACCAGGTCTCCAATTTATCGTCAACTGTTTTTTGGTTTGATACTCCACTACCCTGATTAATTATTTACATGCGTTCAACCCTAAACTCTAAACTTGTCCCGTTACCATGCGTTAAAACAGGCGTAAAAATCCTAGGGGCAAAAATCCTCGGGGCTAACCCTAAACCCTAAGCACCGAGACCAAAACAGGACAAGACAGGTGCCATCAAAATCTGGGAATTCAAGAAGGCTGGCTATTTTCTCAGGAAAGATTTGGGGGTTTCCCAAAATTAGAGCTACAATTATGGGGTTCCCTACAATAAGGATTATTGTATTTTGGGGTCTGAAGGAGAACCCCCTGTTTCAGGAAACTACCATTTGCGTAAAAGGGCTCTAATAGAGGCCCCAAGCGGGGAACCCCAAGAATATAGAAGGACAAAACAAATCAAATGACCCCAGTAGCCATTACTTCTGCTTTAGTTGTCTTACTAATTACTTCATTCTAGGGGTTCCCACCCTAAACCCTATCTTCCTTGGGTGGACCCTCCACCCTGTAATAGTTGTATAATATGAATATGCGAGGACTTTTTTAATAGAATCAACATATCCCTTATAGTCACTATTACTGGGTAGGGGGGTTCCACCTAACCTTAACCCCCTAAGCACTTTGACCCTAGAACCCTGTAGTCCCTACATTTTTGGGGTTCCCTGTTCGGGGTTCCATTCGTGTCCCTGTTTGAAGGTTTTATGGTCTGGCGTTTTTGCGGGATTTCGGGTTTAGATTGCTGGTAATGGGTTATGTAGGGAACAATGGAAAAGAACATGGAAACTACTTTATAATGAGGTTACATAGGGTTTAGTGTCTAGTTTTTGTTTTGGTTCTTGGTCTTTGAGAGTTTGGGGTGATTCAGGGTTTAGGGTTCTGGGATCTTAGGGTGGAGGATTTAGGGTTGTAGGAGGGATTTCGGGTTTGTTGCTTTGGTGGTTAGGATCTGTTCGCGCGAGAGAAGTACCTTTGTCCCCTCAATGTGATGGGTAGGAGTAAACCCTAAACCCCTAAACCCTAAACCCTTAAACCCTACGTAAACCATTAAATCATAGGTACATATAGACTTTGAGATGACACAAACATAATAGTGTCAAAGGGTAGAAGTATGGGACCCTAATATGGGCCCTTAAGCCTTTTTAGGGGGATTCTAGGGGCCCTTACGGGTACATACAGGGTAAATAGTAGGTATATGAGGATCCCAGGGTTAAGGGCCCATACTAGGGGCCCATGGTTTTAACCTTGTATAGGGGACCATAGTCCTAACCTTACTTTTTTTTGGTAAGCCGGCATTGTAGGGTTTGCAAGGATGAAAGGGCTTGTGCTGGGCAAAGCATAGCAGGCTCCCCCCACCTCACCCCAAATTTGTGGTGATAGAAGAGAGAACAGCCCCAACGTTGCACAATTCGGGTTCTGAAATCTGAATCCCTAAGCCCTAAACCCCAAAAGGCAAGTCTGTCTCCTATAACAGCGGTAATAATCATCGGGTTAACCCTAAACCCTAAACCCCAATTAGGGCTACTGCGGGCTTTGGAGGGCTGAGGGTGTAGGGCCTGCTTCGACGATGTACTCCTAGCCCTCAAGCAGCGTCAACATATAGTTTCTTCAGTCGGCTGCAAGCAGTCACGGCACACGCGGCACAAACAGGTCGAATCCTAAACTCTTAAACACCGAAGCCTCAACCCTAAGGGCGCAGAATCCCTAAGCCTTAAAATCAATCCCTACACCCCTAAACACCTTCAAACCTGAGCCGAGTAGAGTTGCAAAACAAGCTAGTCACAGGCAAGACTTCAACTGGATCTAAACTCTTTAAAAGGGATTATTTAGGA
This sequence comes from Symbiodinium pilosum, assembly GCA_905231905.1. Classification (NCBI taxonomy): domain Eukaryota; class Dinophyceae; order Suessiales; family Symbiodiniaceae; genus Symbiodinium; species Symbiodinium pilosum. The sequence goes on from CAJNIZ010042880.1 coordinate 51,750, forward strand.
ATTATATAGGGACTACTATAGGTGTTACTGATGGGGATATTAGGAGTTTAGACTATAGGACATGTAAGGTCTGTATGGGGTATATATAGTAGCGTTTGTTTTTTGGGGATATACAGGCTACATTAAGAAGGTACCGGGCTCCATAGGGTTTCGGGTTTGGGGTTTAGGGATTCAGCCCTAAGCTCCGGACCTTGAGCCCCACACGCGGTTTAGGGTTTAGGGTTTTAAGCATAATCCATGAACCCTAAACTGATTACACCCTAAACACCCCGAATCCGACTCCAAGCAATAGACTCCCTAAAATCGCAACTTCGAACGCTAAAGACTCCGTGAGCCCTACCTAGACAGCCTCGTTACCCATAAGAAAGGGCTACCCTAACCCAAAGTAGTACGAAATTAGCGGAACATAGATTACGACCATGGGCTAATAGCTTTCTAGGTAATCACTAAACACTGAACGCCCGAAACTTTAAAGCCTTATCAGCCTTCCTTAAGGCTAATCCCCTTTGGGGTGTTTCCTGCAGGTCCTTGAGGACAAGTGCCGAATCAAGAGCGAGGAAGCCACAAAAATCTTCCAGGCCAGCTCTGTCAGAGAGAGAGAGAGAGATTCAGGTTTAGGGGGATTGGGGTGGAGACCCTAAATAGTAGTTTCCCTTTTCCATTATCCCAATATAACTCCAATATCCCTTCATAACCCCCTAAAGAGAGCGATTGCTTAACGCCGGGTGCAGTGCACCGTGCCCCTGCACCAAGGCAAAGAGAGATACTGGATCCAAGACCTGGCGGCAGTGAGAATTCTATAGGGGTTATTATAAGGTTTGTAGGAGTCATATGGGTTGTTATGGGGTTTTGTAGGGTTATATATAGGGGTTATTACTTGGAGCTCACGGACCTTTACATCGACTTACGCAAAACTCGGACGAGGTATGAAGTGCAGCCCAGAGGGTCCACATATACAACCATTCAACCATTAGGGAATTGGGACCCAGCATTCCTTCTATAGTATGGTATTTTGGGACCTAATTCCCCAATAGTTGTATTTATGGACCATCTGGGCAATTGCATCTCATGGCTCCCTGAGAAAGGAGGTGATTTAATCTGTTCTACTGCCATGCTTCTGCTTCTGTCTGGCGTACGTGGCATTTCGTGGTAATAGTCCTGCTATGGAGACTAAAGCGATTTAGGGCAGGCGCAGCGATATAATGTGCTGTTGCAAGCCGCTTCTTGAATTGCCAGCCTTGCTGCGGCTATGGTCTTTATACATACATATGTATATATATATATATGCATATATGGCTTTGGGTTTTACATAGGAGAGACACTGCTCCCTGCCCTTGCCCACGAAATGCGTAGCGGGGTCCGACGGGTGGGAATGTAGGCGGTTGTTTTGGTACCCTAAACTAAGCGGAAGGTGGGGCATGCAGACTTCTGAGTCTAATGGCAGAGTTGAAGTTGAGTAGGGAAGAGGGTGCTACTTGAGCTCTTTTGTGACTACAGTTCTGGGTAGGTTACCGTGTTGCTTTTGAGAAATGTTTTAAGTTACCATAAGAAGGGATCCCGATTACTGACTACTACCCATATTATGGTAAAGTAAATTAAGTTCCTCCACAGCAACAAATTAGGGTTGAGGCACTCTAAATGCAGTTGTTTCTGACAAGGGGAGATCTGGTACTGCGTGCAGATGGAACCCGCCCCCTTTCCCTCAGGAAGGGATACAGCTGTGAGAAGGAGAAGAAGAAGAGATCTTGGGTTCAGGGTTTAGGCTATATAACCCCTATACGTATCCCCTACACGCCTCATACAACTCCCTATATATGTGCCAACATATATGAGAAGGTATGCACATACAGACATACAAGATCCCATTCAAAGGGGGGTCCAATAGGTGGAGCATTCCCCAATATGTATCTCCTTCGTGCAAGGCCCTTGACACGACCCAGACGGATGAGATCCACTACTCTGAGTTCTTAGCCGAATGCTGAGCCTTGCCGAGCCGGGAAGTCAGCAACCCCCCAAAACCTAAGCCCTGAACCCTGGAGCCTAAAGCCTGAACCCTGCATCCGAAACCCTATGCCGAAACCCTGAATCCTGAACCCTTAAAGGTAACCCCTGAACCCTAAACCCTAAGCCCTAGACCCTGAACCCTAAACCCTGAAGCCTCAGAGCCCCCCAAAGCCGAAAACGGGGAGTCTATATGTGAATTGGCAGAGCTTAGGAGGCTTTGCGAATCATTGTCTGGGATGTAGCATGGTTCAGGGTTTAGGGCCTTAGGGTGATTACTAGCCAAGACCCCCACAATCCCTTTGTAGTCACTAATCCGTTCCCCTACATTTCAACATCCACACTAAAAAAAAACAGGTTCCCCAACATTCCAAAATCTGAAATCTGCACCCAAGACAGAGGGCCAAGACTCAAGTTAAGTAGGGCTCGGATCCCTAGGTTGGGGGAACCTAGCATGTCTCCTAAGGATGAGGGATCTCCTTGCTTTCTGAGGTGTTTGATTGTTTTTGACTGGTTTAACTTTTTATGCAGGACATTACATAAATCTAAATACGATTTTCATAGAGGTAAAGGATAATTGGAATTTCTTCAGCGGTTCCCTAATCACTCCCCACGTACTTCCTGGCCAGGGCAACCTAAACTCCAAATTCTATAGGCCCTAAACCCTATCTATCCCCTATGTTTCCCAAAGAACCCCTAGCCGACAGCAAGTTTGAGAAAGCTGCATGTCTCGAACTGGGGAGGTCCTGTAGACCCCAAATTAATAACCACCCTCCCCCTAATAGCGAGTATAATCGGGAATACTAGGGATAATGGAAAAGAAAAAAGTGGAAACTACTATATAATGTAATGGGGTATTTACTAGGGTTTTATAATAGGGATCCTAATATTAAGGCCCTTAAAAGGTTTATTAATCAGGGGTCTACATTAGGGTGTTAGGGTTT